>JAHREE010000099.1:2679840-2736865 GCA_033628505.1 Tringa tobata
GCAGCAGCCGGTGGAGGGACAAGGAGGTGAAGATAGTCTAACTATGAATGAAGCAATTAGACTCTCACTATACCTGATATATTCTCACAATGGAAAATGTGCAATTAGACGAAAATTCCTCCCTGGGAAAGCATCTGAAACCCAAAGAATTACCTGTTACAAACTTCACCTTTTCATCCTCAAAGCCAGATTATCCTGAAACCTACTGATATGGAAAGTAAAGGAAAGGGCAGCGGAAACTCTCCTGAGAAGTTCCCAGCAGTGATTGCTCATGCGTATGGGTGAGGATGGAGGTGCAGGTGAGAGGTTCCCCCCATCAGGTACTACTGTCAGCAGCACCTTCTGGGTGACCTGGGAAGAGCTTCCAAACCAGCCCAGAAGCAATCTATGCTTCCTCCTTACAGCACCTTGTGTGGGATCAGAGACATCCCAGGGCTGATGGGGTCTAAGGGTGATAGCTCTGCTGAGGGCTGGAGTCTGTCCTACACAGCTCTTCCATCAGGCTCTGCTTGCTCAGACAAAAATCCCTACATCCCTAAGCAATTGAAATATCTTGGAGAACTAGTCAAACAGAGGGAAGGCTGTGTCCAGCTACACATTCCACTAGGACCTACCCACCAATTGCCTATTTATCCTGTGCAAATAAAGGTTAAAAAATAAACCAAACTAAAATATTATCTAAATGCCATCTTTCTACTGAAGGGATAGCAAGAGGCTGAGGGGATTTGACAAGGACTAAATAATTCATTTCACTGAAAAGGACCATGAATCTCGACCTATTGCTCACGAAACTTGGTAGAGGGAAATCTGCCACGTTCCTTTGGTTTTTGTTAGCAAAAAAAAAGTGGTGGAGCTCTACCAGCTTTGCACCCTCTGGGCCAGGTTGTTCGTGTCATTAAAGTATCGACACTGCTCAAGATCAGTGGAAGTAGAATATTGCCGAAAGATCAAAGAGCGCCCCTTTGAACACACTTTATTGCCTTTTTCATCTTATCAGTACTTACCATTATTAACCTGAGGGTTTCTCTCTGAGTGGGCTATAGAGGCAAGGGATATCAGGGGGAAAGCAGTGGCAGCAGGAGAACAGGTAGGTGTGGAAGAGATAAGATGATGCACTCTTCCCTCTCACCCATACACATTACAGGTGCTCATATAAATATCCCGATAAAAGTCACATAACAAAAAGTCCCGTTTTTATCCTTGAAAGGAAAACAGCAAACTGCTGAGCCAGGGATCTGCACAACCAACAGCACTGATGGTGACCCAAGAGTGTATGAAAGAAACAGCACAGCCTGATGTTATCCCTCCACTTGCTTTGCCTTGCGCTGTGAGGAGGGACTGACTATGCAATGGAAAATAGGTCTGGATCACTGCAAAGAGCGTTTAATGTGCAATGGAAAAATATTGCCTCTTCAGTTTAAAGGAGGAAAAAAAAAAGTGCCCGTCAGTGGATTTAAACACCCAGAGCAGCTGGTTTGGGTATAATTGTATGCCAGATGTCTTTTTTCATTCAATGGTATTAAGTTTTCTAGAACAAGATAAATATGTATGTTCTCTCTGCATTTTATGGAAATCTTTCTGCTTTTTTTTTTTTCCAGAAAAAAATATGGCTCCTTAAGTGGCACTTGGAATTATTCCCCTTGATCCATGAACATGGCAGCACAGGTAAAACTATTGTTTTTGTCCAATATAAGGTGTTCTTGTCCAGTATAAGGATCTTCTTCATTGCGCTCTCAAAAAAAATTCTGAGACCTTTTTTTTAAACCAGTTGCTTAATTAATGTAAACATCCAGCAAAGACAATTTTGATTCTTGCCGTAGTCAGAATGCTGTTAAACTGGGACTTGTTCAATGGAATCAAGTGTAGATAAAACAGCATTAAGCACACAGAAGATCAGACTCAGTCTCCTAACTGGCTCTTGATGCCGTGTGGCTATTTCTTTATATAATTTAGTGTCAGGGACAGTTTCATTAGTATCTGGTACCTGGAGTATTTTTCTCCCCAGCTCCTGTCAAGATTGCCTCATGGCCTTTCACCAGAGTAGACAAAATCCAGGACTGCGGTGGCCTTCAAGCAGCTCAACAGACAAATGCCAGCCCCAAGAACTTGGGGGATGGAGAATGGATGATCTTTAAAACACCAGAAGCACATGGCCACCCATGCCAGCGCTGTGATGCCCCCTCCCATTCCACGGTGTATCTCTACCTGCTCCTTATCAATATACAGACTTTTATGGCGATGACCTGCTGGATGGGGTCAAGATGGAGCCACGTCCTATGACAGGAGACCACCTATCTGTCACAGACTGGTTAACTTTTCCTTCTCTACCTCCTTCATCACCACTTCACCCACTGAAAGCAACACTTGTTCCTCAGTAGCCCCTTCCAAGGCTGTCCTCTGCTGCTCGAAGGACACCTAGGCTGGGGTGTTAGAGGGACACAAGAACCAGTGGTGCCAAGTCAAAACCACCTGCGAGTCAAGTTTACACCTAGGATCTGGGTGTAAATGAAAGCTATGGGCTATTCCCACCAGCATACTCTTTGGGATCAAATGAGATGCAAATCTGACTTAAACTGGGTTCTTATGAAACAAAGAAGACAAGATATTTCTATTTGAGACTGATCATGATGGTATCTCACAGCCCTAGTGCAGAACCTCATTGGCATGCAGAAAAGGGGATTTTTTGGTAAGCCTTCTGGGTGCAGAAGTGGGGAGTTACACTGAGCATTCGCTCTCGGTAATTCCAACAGCTCAGTGCCTTTAAAATATACTGCTGTAGCTCATAATGTCTTACCAGTGTTTCACATTAACCTTTAGACTATTTGAATTTAACTCTGTAAGTAAGCTAGATAGCTTTCTAAAATGGTAGATAATATAACAAAAAAGGAACAGACATGAATGAAGATATGTGAGCAAAGCAGTTATTAAAATTAGAATGATTCATGCTGTAATATTCTGAGGTATCTTGCATGTGGAAATCTAAATGGCTGTTCTCTAATTTGCACAAGTAACTGCTAATTGTGGGGCACTCAGTAGATAAACTAACCCAAGCTACAAATAAACACAGGGCAACAGGAAAGAAAAAACCCTTCTTTGGTATGTTACAATATATTAGAAAATGCCGTTGGCTCCAAGGTCTAAATTTGTTAATAAAATCAAAGAGTTAAGCTTCTTTGTTCCAGACTCACATGCAAAACATGAATATAAAATGTTTAGCAACAAACTTCTGTGTGGCAGCATGTCAGAGACCACAAACCTTCTGAAGGGATCAAAAGCCTACACTAAAAATAGCTAGAAATTTATTTAGGTTTCACACTTGTGAATTAATTGCACCCTATAAATGTGTTTATGCTTCTCTACATCCTTTGAAAAGTTGAAGGCTTCCTGCTTAGTAAGTACTTAGCTGGGAACATCATTACATCACATCATATTCCACTTTACCCACACATTTTTAAACCACTTTGGTCATTGCAACAGAAGTGGAACTTAAACTTACGGGGTCATACCCTCTTGATTCATGAACAGAGCTCCCATTAACGCTAATAGAAGTTATGCACTTGCATTGAGAGGCAAATATATCACAAAGAGCTGATGATCATCTTAGACTAACACAGCAGCATACTGAAATTTCTCTCATACAAAATATGTATTCGCTTTCCTCCTAATTCCCTGATGCATATCACTGCCAGCCCAGAAACATGCACACACATACCAGAAATGATGGGTGGAAACCGCAACCAGCAGAAGTTTAACTGATGAGAAGCAGAAGCCACCCAGAGGCTTTGAGGTGGACCTCACCAGTGAGGAGGCTTCTTATTTACACAGGAGATAACGAAGAGAGAAATTGTCACCTGACAGAAAAGACAAAATAGAGAAAATGAGGCATAAAAGTTTTCTAGTTTACTTATTAGTACAATATGTAATTGGATGGAAGTAGCAGGTTTCAAAAATTTGTCTTACTATAATGACTATAATTTTTTAGAGATCGAAAATGAATCTGACTAGAAAATACCATTAAACTACCAACTTGCTTAAAATTTAAAGGGTAATTCACATATAATGCTTTTATTTAATAGCCCAATTTACAAAACGTCTAAAATTAATGCAGATCTTTTCAGGACAAAATCAGCTGTAACTGCACCAACTAATTTTTGCTCATTTGAACTGAATTATTAATAAGAGAGAAATATACCATATGTTCCCAAAAGAGCTGGATACATTTATTTCAAATAAAATTGCTGTGTTTGGTAGAATATAAGAGGTTTAAATGCTTTCAGAGAAATGGGTTACTTATATACTGATTTAATAGAGTATAAATCAGACTGCATAATTAGGGACACAGCTGTTTCCTAACCTAAAGCTGGCAGCTTTTGTTGGTTAAGTTCCTTTATCACCTGCATGGCTTTAATCAGCAATAATTTGTTCTTCTTGTGGAGTAATACAAGTTAATCAATAATTTTGCTGTTTGTACTATACTGGAAAAGGGTTTTTATGGCAGGTTTAGCTTAAACTGGGCATACTTTCTCCTGACTTGTTCACTTGATTTATTTAATTTTATTGTGTTCCTGATACTAATTAGAAATGAAAGTGATGGATATTTTGGTAACACAGCCTCTGCCTACACTATTTTTTGCATCTGTAGTTTTGACTAATTTTGTACTCTAATATGAATCTAAGTGAACAAAGAGTTCAATTTGATCAATACATTATTTTCAAATGAGTTATCTGGAGGTGTATACTTTTTAAAAGCCATATTCATGATATGAAAACAAGGGAGACTTGCAAAAGTCCTTTGACATCTGGATGAGCTACATGTGCAGGAGAGAGGGACACAGCTCATGCGTGTGCATGAAAACAGCAAAGTTCCATTTGTAAAAGTTTTAAGTCACACTTAAGTCACACCGAGCTGTTCATACCTCAGATTTTTCCTTCTCTTAAGAATGTTCCAAAACTCAACTCAAATCCCAGCAAAGTTAATTCAGAAGTTCCCCAAGGTTTTAGTACCTTGGGATCGGTGTGGAGAATACAGAAGGTCTATTTTGAGCTGAGATTTATATAAAATACAAAACATGTCTACAATATATTCACACATATAATATCTAAAATGTGTAGAGATATATATATGTATTTACTTATGTGTTTAAACATTAGAGTGTATTCATTTATATTCATGTATTTATTGATGGACAAGATGTAGGATGCGTAGAATGTCTAGAAGCCATAGAATGGCATTTCTAAATGAAATTCTTAAATTGTCGTTGGCCCCATGAATGCCACTGACTGTTTTCAGCTACTTGTTGAGTATTAGAAAAAAAAAAGCAGTATACAATACAAATTTAAACAAATGATGTCTGAATATTTTTATGTACATTCAAGATGATCTCTAACTGACATAAGCCTATGAAAATTCATCTCTGCAAAAAGGGTTTAATTTTCCAAGGTCTGTAGCAGCACTGGAGGGGTTCCAGTAGCACTAGCTACAAGTATAGAAGATGGTCTCTAATTGCAAAAGTAACTGTATTTTTATTTGGGGGAGGGGAAAGGAGATGGCATGGGCTGTGAGTAATTTCTGACACCAGCTTTTTATTTTAAATAGTTATATTTTAAGTGCATCTGCTGCTTCCAGCCTTTCTCCTTGGCTTCCACAGGCATACACACAGATAATCACATTTCTTGCTTTTAGAGGCAGAATATTCTTTTAAAACCCCAAAGAAGCAATACGCAACTTAAATTAGAAAATTAGCTTCACTCACAAATTATGCATTAAAGAGACTTTGTATCTCACTATATGTCTTGCTCAGAGGGAACTTCCATGTTCGCAGATTCCAGCTGTGCAAGCTATAAAATTTTTATGCCGTAACTTTTACAGACTGAGAAGGAGTTTCTCCACAGTTACACTGGTTGAAAGGAGCTGCCACTAAAGGGCAAGCTCTAGCACCTTCTAATTAGCTCTTTGTCCCTGATGACAATCATAGTGGCACTGAGGGAAATTGGAAACTTCTGACCAACTAATTAAAAAATTTACAAATTCTTCTCCTTCCAGTCAGGATAAAAGTTAAACACATAAATCCCAACAACCACTGAAGTGAAGAAAACAAGAGGTTTGCAGTGATGTGCTTTTCTTTCCTCCTTTGATAGCTCCCATCTCCACCAATGAAAGTTTCCTTTGTTTATTTACACCTGGTGCCTATGGGTTACTACAAATAACCACCCCCCTGGATTGATGCCAATGTAGAAACCACAAAGACATGAGACAGTATGGCCAAACTCATTTTCCAAATCCACGTACTCCATAACTCAGGTATGTTCATGCAAACACGAGTCATCCATTGTACAGTCCATGTACATCAGCAGATGCTCCAGAAGCATCTCTCTGCCATCAACATTTATAAGAATTCATTTGGAAAAACCCCTACCCTGGGGTAGGGTTGAGGTTTTGGTCAACAGATAAAGTCCTTGGCTCTCCTCATGGCTGAAATACATGAACTTCAGAGAATTTACCTGTTAAGCTGTACTTGTCCCTGAACGCTGCCTCGTTCCTACAGCCCTTATTTCAAAGGATTTATTCCGATTTCTCAGTGGGCTTTGTCAGGCCCAAGCCCACCTTAGCAGCCTCATGGAGTGCTCACACTTTTCACTGTTAAGAGTAAAAATGAATTAAAGCTCCTGTGTAAGTTTGTGCGTCCGGAGATGCTTCCCTCTACTGATGAACAAGGACTCAGAGAAGAGAGGATTTCTAGAATTGGCTGATTTTGTTTATAATTGATTTTCTTTTTTTTTTCCTCACTCTACCAAGTAACACCATTTTGGTTTGCAATGTTTACCTTATTGCTACTCATTATATGTTACAGGTTTAAATCAATATGTGTAACTAAAAAACTAGAAATTAAAGAACTGGTGCTTTCTATGCATAAATAATGTGAATTTTCTACTTTGTATCTAATATCAGCTGCAAATGTATGTGTAGCTGTGGAGGCACGACCCCTTATTTTTAATTTTGAAATGTTGAAAAAATTGATAAGCGCTTGTAAACAAGATATATTTGGCTGTTCTTCCAGTGTATTTTGATCTATGTAATAAAGGTCAGCGCTCAGTGCTTCATTCTACATTCTCCCAAATATCTAATTGCCTAATTATTGCATTATTTCACAGCCAATCAGCTGAAAGGGTTTGTATGGGAGTATGGCAGAATAAGAGGGCTGTCAGTCTTTGGTTATGGTCCTATAGTTCTAATTCAAGAATTAAATATCTGTCTTTTCTAAAAGTCATTACATGATTTATTGGAAAATTGGTAGAAACAGCCCTGGGGGGGTTGTGCTCAAAATCTGGTTTAGAAGAGTGGCTGCTAGCTATGACTTTTGATTTTCTTGTCTCAAAATGAATAGCACTGCCTGTTTCTATGCAAATTAAATGTTTGAATGTATTTTTTTAAGATAGATTATTTTTGTTAATTTAATTGTATGTCTTATGCAATGGGGTGATTTGTGTTTTGATCTTTCTTTCTCGAGGAAGCAAAATTCTCCCCTTTTGCTACTGATTCACCAGAAGTGCACGACTGCTTTTTCTGTTGTTTGATAGCTCTAAAATGTCTGCAGAAATTGTAGGTCAAGAATTACAGCCATGGTAAATCATGCCTCATGAATGAAAAGTCATCTGTGATTTCTCTAGGGTTTTTTTTTTGGTCTGTCTTTAAAATGAGCATAATATTCAGAGGAAAATAAAGGCTTCTTTAACATATTTTGGCATAAATATGTACTATGCCAATATATTTGTATTTATGATATTCAAGCTCTGTTGTCATCTAGAATTTAGACTATATCAAATAGAGAGGAGCCTCTATAAATAACCTCAAGAAAAAATAATATTTTAGTGAGAGCTATTCCCAGTAATTATTTTTAAAAATGTAATTAAATTTATTTTCTCATATAAAAATGGCGATTACTTCCCATCATGAACTCAGCAGGACCTCCTCCCTCTCTCCCCTTGCTCACTGAGATGTTGCTAGTGAAGTTTCATGCTTTATGCAGCTTTCAACTATTTTTTTTCTCCTGCTGCAAGACCTCAGCATGTTAGTCACTTATTTTTTGTAGAGCAGTGACTCACTCCTTTTCCTGTGCTATAGGACTAAAACAGGAGCAGGGGCAATGAAAGGGACAGGCTGTGCTGCCTCTCCTGCTCCTGGGGCTCTTTTAGCCCCTTCTCCAGAGGCTTGGTAGCCCCCAGCTCTTTTGGTGTAGGCCAGTAACTTTATCTCCATCACTTGAATTACTTCTGTGAGGTTCTTTGCTCACCCTTCTGCCTCTGTTTCTGGAATAACTGATCCACTTCTGCAATGTCACTGAACAATGAAGGCGATTCCCTTTTGCTGCCGTTCCCAGAAGAGCTGCAAGAGATAGACAAGGACAGGTTTCTTTGTGGCTTCTCCTTCTCTATGGGAGGCTCCTCCTATTTCATGCTTCCCTTTCATGGGGGCTCAGAAAAATCAATAACTGCTCCTGCTTTTTTTCCTCTCTTTTCTGCCAAAGTGTCTGTCAAAACGATAACGATTGTGGCTAGAGGAAAAAGTCACCAAAATGCCTGTTTAAAAGCAAATGAAGGGTTAACTTTCCCATAGTTTATAAGAATTTTTTGCATCTATTGTCAGCAGCTGGACTCACATAATAGCCCTAAAGCTGTAAAGGGCAAATAACAAGCACATCAGATGCAGCTGGACGGATACAATAGATTGAACATCTCCAAAGAACTCCCATTAGAGTCCACTGGGTCAATAATGCACAAACTAAGAAGGATTTACATGATAGACCATAACAGTTGTTTTGGAGCTATTACATTTTATCAAGACAAAATCTAGTTTTAAAGCTATGGTAATGTACGTATTTATGTGAGAGATCTTGCTGCTTGTGAAGCTGCCATTCATTACAGCATAACAAATATATGGCATCAAAATTAGTAACAGGATCATAATAGGTATTTTACTTGATTCTTCAGAATATCTCCCTGAGAGACACTGTATTTCTTTGAATGAAACTGAAAACAGAAAAGATCAGTCTGTTCACTATATAGCTATAAATAAGATGCACCTTTATTGAAAAAAAAAACAACCAAAAATGTGTTTGCTACATTACTTTGGCATATTGTATGCAATAGTGATCTCAAAAAGCTTGGAATAATATTATGACCTATTTTAAGGTGTAGCCAAACCGCATTGAATCTGTAACAGGAGGATGGAAAGGAAATACTACTCTACCCTCTCCTTCCATCACTCTTGCTCAGGGTATCCAGAAATTAATATCAGCTTGGCTAAATTTAGAGCAGCCTCAAAATTCCTCTCATTTATGCCAGTGAGCAGGACTTTCTGTGTATCTGTTTCATTCTTTTCTTTGACAGCAATGCTCACTACAGTTTGCAGTGAGAAGCCTGCATCAATAGAAGCAACCAGGGAAAATATGAGGGGGAACTCCCAGTTTTTATTGACCTTTTCTTTTGCGCCAGGCCAGTGGTATTGAATGGATGTCGAAAATACCAGGCTCTAACTCCTTCTCCCCAAAGGTTTGTACAGTAAAAAAGAGCTGCAAACATAACACATCACAAGAATATTGTTGCGGTTACATGGTAAATGTGCAAAAGACCTAACATTGAAAATTAATCTCAAGACTTTATTATTCCTTTGTAACTCAGCACTGCAACGATCTTTGTGTAGGGGAGATCTCCGCAGTGCTCATGTGCTCTTATGCCTAGGCAGAACGCCATGAATTAAGGATGGAGCGTAAACCTTGCCTTTGAATTTCCTGGCTTTTGTTAGTTTGTGTCATAAACTCAACATTATTCAAATCTAGGGTTTTGTATTTAATATTATTAAATGCCTCCTCATCAATGCCAAGTCTGTAATTGGTCACAGTGAATAGGTGATTAGACAGATAAAGTGCAATTGTGATTGCAAAAACTATCACCAGGTTTGCAGAGGACAATAATTATGTAGCTTATAATGTTTGAAAATATTGCCTAAATCTCTTTCCCACATGTTGTTTGTGATGGAAAACAATTAGACAAAGGATTCTTTTTCTAAGCTGCCTCTGATTCAGATTTGCCTGATGAATGGTCTTTATACTGAACCCGAAGCGTTTGTTCCAAGTAAATTATATGTCATTGCAAATGCAAAAGGTCTGCTTCACAATGTTTATTGGGATAAATTAAATCTTCTAAAGATGGTAAACAGAAGGCCTCAATAATTATTCACTTCTGTATAGTTTAAACTGAAAAGGATGTTGCAGTTAGGAGGATGGAGATGAGGCAAACAACACTCCCTGCATTGTGTTAACAACACAAGAGGTACAATAGGGAAATTTAATTTGATACTGATCTACATGAGGCATAACACAGCAACACAGTTTCAAATGCTACTTTTCTAATGGCAGCTTTTGAATTGCAAATTTCCACCAAACCCACCTGATTCATTACTTGAACGCGTTCCCAATCGAGTCAAGGAGGTGTCTCTCCTTGGCTTCAATAGGGGCAGGAGCAGGCTCCATGTCCTTATAATTTCAGGAGACAGATATAAAAACCCAACGGATGCTTTACTTATGAAAGGCTCAAGCTTCCAAGGTGACTAGCACACGGGCAGCCTATCTAGTGCTCAACAAAATAGATGCTTCTGGGCTTTGCTGCAGCAAGCCAAATTTCTCCTCGCAATGAAAGGTCAAGTCCTAGAATAGTCTGCAGCCCTTTTGTAAGTGCTCAGAAAGGATACTTCAAAAAGTTGGCAGTGATTTGAAAACGTTTCGTCGCTTCTGTGGGCCATCCAAAACCCACTAAAAGAAATGGCAATCTCATTTAATGTTATCAGGCTCCCAATGGAAAATTGCTCTAAAGATGGCAGAGTCAAAACCAAAGAGTCCTTGGCAGACGCCTCTTTCGCTGCATCTCCAGTGGCACAAAGCTCCACGCCAACTATTAGCATGGCACATCAGCGCAGCGAAAACCTCCAGTGCTTTCTCACTTCGTGAGAGAATGCTGTGATTCAGCCACTTCATGTGGGCCGTCTTTGAAATTATATTCTTCTCCAGCCTAAAACGAGTATATGGGAACTTAAAGGAGGTCAGTTAATTACTTTGTGATCTAGTTTAATATAAAATTGGATCTTAAATATTTTCTGTACATGTTCTCAGGTCTTTTTAGTCACTCCATTAACTCATTCTTGTAACCATTGTAATTTTTTCTAAATTTCCAGGTGGTTAAAAGTCACTGGAATCTTGTACACAGATGATTAAAAAATGTCCTATGGACTATGAAAATGCCATACAGAAAAATATGAGCTGCTACTCACATTGTTGTCTTTATTAGACTATTTCTAACATTTTAAAAGTATTTATTTCTTTCACTTTTAACCCTAGTTCTACACTTCAGGTGTTTGTACTGCTTGACTCACTGAAACATCCCTGGAAAGATTTTCACCATCTAGGTACTGTTCATTAGTATTTGCAGTCACGAGCACACCTTTAACTCACAGTCACGCGTACACTCCTAGACAGAAGCTGTATTAATGGGACTTCATATCTGATCTCAAACACATTTGTATTTAAACACATATAAAAGCTGAAAAATATATAAATGTTTGCAGGGCTGCAGTTACGTGAAGGTGGCACCCAATTTCATAGGATCATAGAATGGTTTGGGTTGGAAGGGACCTTGAAGACCATCCATTTCCAATCCCTGGCCCTGGGCAGGGACACCTCCTGCTAAACCAGGTTGCTCAAAGCCCCGTCCAACCTGGTCAAATTTCCTCTTTTCTGGAAACACCCCATCCTTGATAAACCCCCAATCTTGTGCCCCTGAAGGGACTAGAGGGAAGTCAGAAGGAGAATTTATATCCCTGCTGCTCAGCAGGGGCAGGGCAAAGAGGATGTACAGCAGAGCAGGTCTGAGGAAGGTGCAGAGATCAATGGTCAGGCAGAACCATCAGCAGGGACAGGCCTGGAGAAGTAGAGTTGTACGCTTCATTACTTAGGATAATGCCAGTAAAATGCAGATAAACCTATATTACATCTTCACCTCTGAGGATAGCACAGATAATATATACAAGATACTCTTTTTTAGTGTTTGCAGTAGTTTGTAAATGAAAAAATACTTTCGTGAACTCAAGGCTTTTCTCTGCTTAGCAGATGGCCAAAGGAAGCAATTATGCTGTGTGCTAAACAAGCTGCCTTTCCTTTGCAAAACAAGTCACTAAAATCCTTTATATGTGAACAAGCTTTTATTAATGACCTCTTTGAATTTTACTAGTGAGCCTAGCAATAATACACGGGTATTGTTAGAAATGTAAATGTAAAGAGATAAGGAAATTTTCAGGCAAATCTATATTTAATTTCAAAGCAAGCTGCTCGTTTCTAATGACACTGTTTGCATGGATATCTGATGGTAAGGCTAGGGGAGGGTCACAGCAGATAAAACCTAACAGGATCATTGAATGAAAAACAAATATTTATTTTCTCTTTGTCTCTTTGGGACTCATTTGCATTAAAACTGCAGCTTTTCCAGAGACTGTTAGTGAAAAAAAGCCCTTATTTATGCATTTAATATTAGGAAAGCTCTTTGAGATTAAGGTTGTATGAAAACTGATTCCACTCTACATGCACGTCTTTCCACAAAGAATACCCAGCTGAGACAAACGGTACAGATACTCCGTTTGTTGTATACTTCAAATTTGCATTTTATTGCATCTATGTATTTTTATAACTGTATTATAGATCCCATTGTCACACTCGGTTTCTTCCCTGAATTCCAGCTCCCATTCTGCAAAGCTATTTGTCACTTATTTTAACCTTGAGCATGCAAAACTCCTCACAGGCTTAACATTAAGTGAGAGCTTAAGTGGAGTGCTGTTTCAGGCATTCAGTCAATCTTGCCTGAGTACCTGAAGCTCCTCTGCGTTATCTCCAGTACCTTCCTTGCTCTTTGGTTCTGGGAATGCCATTCCTAATCTCGTGAGATACTTTTTAGAAATGAAAAAATTAGGGGGTGTATACATTTTACTGAATAAATGATTATTGTCTGCTCAAGTCTGGCAAACTCGCAGTCATGCTTCAACCTTTTGGAAGGGCAGGGTGGGCAATAACTCCCCCAAGCACCTTTTGCACCAGGGATGTTCCCAGCAGAGAGAAGATGGGCTCCCGCCTGGGCACGCTGTGATGGTTGTGTGCATGCTCTCCTTACGTGGCAGAATGCAAATACCCAAGGGGTTGTTGAAAAACAGGCTGATAATTCCAGGGTACTTTGCATGCTACTTCATGTCTATCGTTGCCGCGTTTGACACACAATAAAACTATAAAATGTGATCAGCGCACTGAGGTTCTCTCATTTTCTATTGTCTGCTTGGTGTAAATAAGCATGGGGCACAAGCCAATTGTTTTTAAAGCCTTAATCTAAAGAGCTGTACCAGCACACGTTTCTTTTAAACAAGTAGCTGGTTTATTTTTAAGCGAGCCAGTCTAAAAAGGAGCTAGGATTCAAGCTATGCAGTAGGCGGGAGCTCTTAATGGAGTTTTATATGGAATAGCATTTCACATCAAAATAATTACATCTCTATGCTGATTAATGATTAACCTGACTCTTTAGTATTCCTTTCTGAATGCCAGCTTCAGTCTTCAGATAGATTACCTTTGGAGTCAATAGGAGAAGTCATGTGTACGTCAAAATACGGAAGTTATCTTTGTCATTAACCTTGAGAAGCATCATCGATTACTGGCAGTAAGTAAGATCTAATGGTTTTAGAGAAACAACTGCTTCAAAAACAATTTTCAAGGCATATTTGACAATGAGTTAGATGAAGCTACAAAAATATGTCATTGCTATGATTTGGTACAGCTAGCTCAGAATAGCTTTGTAATGCGGTTCAGCTAGCTTTACTGGTATGATAGGAAGGTAAAAATCACCATGTTGCCTTGTTTTCCAGTCAAAATTAGCATCTGTCTATGATACAGAAACTAATAGCAGTAGGGAGCCATGTGAGTGCAATGCTGATGCTCTAACAAGATCATTTTAATCACCAAAGTGACCACTAGTGTGCTGCACAGTTCACTTAAGCTCCTTTGTAACTCAGTTGTATTTGAAAATGTGACCGTGCTTACAACATGACAGGGAAAAAGATATACATATGCATTTTCTGTGGACTTGGGAGATATCAAAATGTACTTTGAAAGAGATTTCCATCCCACTTTTCACTTTGAAAGGGCTTTCCAAGCCTTGATAACTTTAGCTGCCTGTATCAACAGCAGTTCTTAGAACTATTGATGTTACTTCTCCAGTAGATAAAACACCAGTCATTTGAGTCTTTTTGAAGGAGTGTTTGGAAAGTACAAAACTGGCTTCTGCGAGGGATTCTGCATTCAGAGCCTCTGCACCATCAAGGACTTGCATGTTTAAACTTTAACTGGCGGAACTGCCTTTCTTTCAATTTTCTCAATATGTATTATACACGATAATGCATTTTTAACAAAGGGAACTGTGCTCTGACTCAATTTAAGGCTTTCCAAGATTAAATAAGTATCTGGCCTACTTTGCCTTCATCAGAGACATCAGAAATGAAGACGTTAGAAATGAAAGAAACCTCTTTGGACACCTTGTCCATTTGTTTCCCAAGTGGATAATAACATTTTGCAGGGCACGGTCTGTCCAGTAGAGTTTCAGTAGAATCAAATATTAGGTACCTGCAATTTTCTTTGTAGGCCAAGTGTGTTTCAGATCATCGCAGAGGTTTTGCTGCTGCTCTTTTGGCATACTATATGCATTAAGGGACTAGAGAGATGTTGAGAATATGGGCCCATAAAAAAAAATAATATATATATATATATAAAGGATGTTGTGCTGAAATAAAAGTTGATGTATAATTGTTCTACTCTAGTGCTTGGCTAGGAGCAAACTGGAGAAATTTAAGGCCTAAGCCTATGGTCCTAAATCAGACAGAACCTCAGATATACGAAGGTTTTTCTTAAGCAAAGGTTGTAGAGGTTACCAGGCTGCAGTAAACTTGCATGAGGCTGACTTCAGTCATATGCATCCAGCTCTGCCTATTTTATTAAGATGTGACCCTTCTCCTGCTGCAAGCTCATCCCTTATACCATGATTTGCAGCAATTAATTGGTCTCCTCTAAGCTGACTAGCAAATCCATATACTACTGTAATTACCTGAATGTAAAATATTTAGGAAATATCTATCATGCTCTTGGAAGTCTCAGGTCATTGAAAGAAAGCCAATGAAATTGCAAACAGGCTGAAGGGATTGGATATCAGCTACCTTTCCTCCCCCCTCCCCGTCCTCTTGGCTCTTAGCATTTGTCTCTAGGGCATGACCAAATAGTGGGCATGTGTCATAAAGACATTTATCATGTAATTACAGCTTTAAGATCAGTTTCTGTTGATGTGAGATGATTACTGTGTATTTCACGCCTTTCAGGTTCCCAGCTGGGATTCAGAGATTTAAGGATGTGGGATATATATATTTTAAATTTATGAGATAGCCATTAATTTAATTAATTGGACCATAAGAGTTCAGTCAGTGACCAAATAAGAATCCTGCGAAACAGAGAGAACCAGATGTTTTATGAAGTTTCGATGTTTTTGACGTGTATAACTTGAAAAAGCAAAGGCCTTTGTTTCCTCTTCAAGGAACAGAACATTTCTGTGGAGTAAGAAAAATGACACATCACAGTAATTCATTGTGAAATCTGATATTAGAATAAGAATACTGTTAAAATGAGACTATTTTAAGCCTGACTTAAAATGTATTGTTCTTATGTGTTAGCAATAACTCAGTGCCATTTCTGTATGTCTGACATCAATACTTGCATTTTAAAATCTGGGCTCAGACATTGTGATTCCTCAAATGAATTTCAAGATTTTATGTTCTGTTTTTATTTGATTTTTTGTTTTCAAATTGAGATCTGATTTGAATTACTGTGAGAGAGACCCTGTCACCAAGGTGATCATGCAGCTAGATTTTCAGTGTTTTCAATATTAACTAAATTTATATGAGCTTTAATGAAAACAGTTATCCATCGAACTCCTGTTTCTTTGATATCTGGGTCAGCTTTTTTGATCATCTTCATAGCTTTTAAAATTAGTGTATGACATTTTCAAAGGCTTCATTAAGGCAGTTTGAGAATTTAGTGAAATGGATTTAAGCTTTCTTTCCATTATCTCCTAACAGGAGATGCAGCAGGCAATCCAGTACAGCAGCTGGGTCCAAATTACAGCTGGACAAAACATTTTATGCTTGGCCACTTTTAAGACAACCAGGTTATCATTATATTCTCATAAGGAATTCAGCCTGGCTCCTGCCCAAATTTCAGAATTTAGCACAAACACCCAGAAGCATATACTTTAGGTTAAGGATACAGTGAGGTATCATGGCACAAAACTCAGCAGCAAAAGGATGCTTCATGCAGAAGGCTGGATTTGCTCCTCTCACAGGCTGCCTGGTTCCCTGGCACTGGCACTTGGGAGCAGTCAGACCAGTGTGAAACTGGTGTAACAGATCATGAATTAAGTCCAAAAGGTTTTTCCCAAAATCTTGTTGGCTGGCAAAGCTCCTTTGCATCAATAGACTCACGTGTGAGCCACTTAAATACTTGTCTCTTGTACCTCCAGCCTTAATGGTCAGAGCCACAAACATCATCTGCTTCCAAATAAAGAGCCACGGCCAGTTGTCACATTCTGATCCAGCAAAATACTTCTATGCTTTTTCTTCTTTCTTTTGGGGAATGCACTTGCCTAGTGGAAATTATTGTGGAAGCGTGAAAGCGAAGGGAGTTACCAAAACTTAAATCAGCAGCTCTATTTGTCTCTTCTGTTGAAGGGAAGCTAAAAATGCAAATCTGGCAGTGGCTGAGGATTGTAAAAGGATGAAGAGGCAGACAGGTGTGATTTACACTGGGAGGAAAACAAAGGCAGAAGTGTCGTGACAGCAGAGAAATTATACCTGGTTTTATTTCAGGGCACAGCCCTGGCCCTGGCTGTCCCAAGATCACTGCACACTGCCAGCCAAGCTGTTCTCATGTTAATTTACAACTCACAAGGTTCATGTGCCGTCTAATGAAAAATCTTGATGGGAACTTGCAGGAGAAGGTAGAACGGTTGTTGAATTACTCACATTTCTGCAGAGGAAGGGAGAGCTCCTTTGGCCCAGAGAAGCGACCCAATGGTCACTAGCATCAAAGGTTGTCATCAGGGGTTTTATGATTATCCTTCTGCTTTTGGATTGTAACATTATGCTTAATTGTAACACCAGTCTTCCATCTTTTGCACAATTCAATGTCACGTTTGCAGTGCAGCAGCAGTTACAGTTGTTTGAGAAGGGTCCCATGGAAGCCAGTAACCCAACCTTGATGCCGAGTGTTGCTCGGCATGCGCAGTCACTTTGATTACCTCTTATGTGTGGGAAAAGCAATAGGAATTGCCCCAAGATTGCTCACATCAGTACTCAGAAACTGATTTTGCCCCATAACTTGAGCTTTTGGTAGTTGAAATGGCTTTTTGTGATGCAAGGTGGCCCTTTATTCATGTCTGTCTTCAATCACTCAGGGGCACAAAGTAGACCTCTCCTCCCCAGCTGGGCTCCTCACCCTGCCTGGTGCCATTCCCTCCTTTTCTGAGGTCTTTTCTCTCTCTGTGACTGGCACAACCAAATCGATACTGCTTTCACTTTCACTTTTCCACTGCTTTCAAATAGAGCTGCTTTCTCTCCATGAACAAGCATTTGTCTCATCCCCGTTCAAGAGGCAGAAGAGCTAAGTTTTTCTTGAGAACACCAGCAGTTTTTCACAACCCATGTTCATAAATTTCGCTGGAAAGGATTACACATTCTCCCCTCAAACTTCCATAAGTGTCAAAAGATCATCCTTTTTTCCTGAACTCAACTGTCTTTCATGTCTTTCAAGTTCTTTGGAGCAACCTGTTTGGCAGAAAGCTGTTACTACATCTGTATCTATAGTCCCATGTAATTGAATTCACCTCTTCCTCTGCAACGTGTCTGTTAATCATGTTTACTTCTTTTAAAATAATAAAGTAAAACATAAAAAAAAAAATTGCTGTAAATTTAGTTTGACACAGACCTAACAGAAAATAGGATTTTACTATGCTAATAAATATTATTGTCTGCCCTTTTATTTGATGCACGCTTGCCTTCAAGGTAAATTTATCTCCATGCATCTTTGTACTTTAAGATGGTAATAAAAGACCCTGAAGTCTCTGTGACTTAGGAGTATGTCTAACTAAGAACAATTTTCTTGCAAACCAATTTCCATACTCTCTTAGAAACTGATATAGAAACATTCTATATAGTTAATATTTAATACCATACAGTCATGAAAAATTCAACCGCTAATAAATGGGATTTATTTATTTTCTAGCATTTAAATTGCCTCTACTGTCATCTTCAAACTGTTGATGGATAGACTATCTAACAGGAAACAAATTTTCGTTTGTTAAGGGCTGGTTTGTGTTTGTATATGCTATTTAGATTCAGAGGTGTTCCCTGGCTTACACTGTTGAGGGAACATCGTGGATACACCAGTCCCTACCTCCTGCTTGTTTTGCAGGGGACAGAAATCAATACAGTAAGATAAGACTCATTGGTACAGTAGAGGCAGCTATTGCCACTATCACTTGAAGAGCCAAATTCATACCAGTAAACCCTTCAGTGGTGCACACCAGTTTTTGGCCTTTACTAGCCCTTTCTTACTTTCTGGAACAGCACAAAACGGATTTGAGCATGCAACTCCCGCTTACTTTCTTCCTCCTATGCCTGAATAATAGATGCATATTTGTATTTTGTACTTATTAAAACAGAAGAAAAAACATGCAAGTTGGATCACCATGGGCTCTGGATTTGCTATGGTCTTTCAAGGGCGATTACACTCCCCACTTAGAAAAGAGATGTTATCATTTCTACACGTTTTCTGTAGCATCAAAACTCACACTTGCCCTTTGAAAGCTTGCATTTGCTTCTGTCTGTAATATGTGTAATACCCAGGCAGGTACCATGCTGGCATTTCTTCACTTTATCCCTCTCGATTTTAAAAGAAAATCTCTGTCTAATGGTCATACTCTCATTTCTTTTTCTTTTTTTTTTCTTTTTTTTTTTTAAATAAAAATAACAGAGAGAGGCATCAAAAGCAATTTTTCTTTTCCACATGCCTATGTGGTAAACCCAGATGTCAGGCTTTTTGTGGTGATGTGATTCATACCACTTCAGTATGGGATGTTAGCTCTGCATTTAGTCTTGCCTGGACTGTAACGAAGGACACCGATTACTGGGGTGATTCGAGCTAAAAGCTGCAGGAGAGGCATTAGAATACAGGAGACGTATAGGGGAATGCAATTTCAAAGTGGATGAAAAATGTGTGAGTGGATGAACATTCAGTTAGGTAATTACAGCTCAGGTTTAGTCCTGAATTTTCTTCAGCCTTACTCTAGGGAGAGCCTAATGGCCATCCCTGAGTTTTTAATGGCAACATTTGGGCAAAAAGTATGGCTATTAGGTGAGCAAATGTAGCACTTTATCCTGGAGGAATGGATATCACCTTCGGTGTCAAAAGTAAAGAAGAATCAATTCAGCTATGGGGGCTATGAAACTTTTCAGTGGGAAATCCTAGAGTGGTCTCACTCTGGAGGGAGGGGAGAGAAGGTGGTGTCCGAGTGTGGCATGTGCTCAGCACAAAAGACACAGGCAGAGACAGTCGTATCTATCGATTCCAGCCACCTGGGTGAAGTTATTCCAGATTCACGACAGCAGGAAAAGATAATCTATTATTTATGCAAAACCGAGTAATTCTGATCAAAAGAGATACAAAGCCAAATGAAATATGAGTGCTATTTTCATCACAAGATGAAAAGTATGTTTCACAACAAGCCAGTTCTTCAGATCTAGAATAGGAATTTTAATATTCATAGCACTGGGTACCTCTTTGGGTGAGGTGAATACTCCACTTTCTGAAGAAAACAGCTTCAGTTAATCTGCAACAATTAACAGATTCTGGTAGCATTTGTCAAATGGGATGGCAGTGACAGAGTCACTAAATAACTGGAGTAAGAAGAGCATCATTTTTTATCCCTTCTGGAGAGTGTAGTTCTAGTTTTTGAAGCAACGTCTTCCACCTTTGTTCTTGTGAATCCGTGCTGGGGACAATGTCTTCTCTGACCATAACATTGGAGCATAACATTCCTTTCTGCATGACAATATTTAAACACACACTGAGCCAGCGAGATGCTAGTTCATCCTCTGGGAAGGACAGTCTCCAATGAAACTCTGGGATTGGGGTTCAAATTCAATTAGGCACCTGCATTAGGCAGGCAAGCTGCATCTTCATTTCCCAGATCTTACATACTTGTCCAAAGGAGAACATTACGCCCTGCATCTTCAGCGAAAATGTCTAGTTTTACCTTTTCCTTAAAAAAAGGAAGCAGCCTATCATGAAGGCATTCTGAAACCATCATGGCTCAAGTAAACTCTTTCAGTTTACATAAAACCAGAATATTTCTTGGTTTATTCTTATTTTCAGTTAGGAAAAAAAAAAAAAAAGAACAGAGAGAAGAGAACAATGCTTGCTCCGGCTCTTCTCAGTTCTAGTTCAGCAAATCACTCCATACACACCCACTATCTGCACTGCCTTAATTGCTCACAAAGGTTTTTATGGCCAGTTTGGACCCCAAATGGACCCCAAATTGCAATTACTGCTGCACGCTTGAGGCTAACAAGAGGAACAAAGCAAAGACTAATGGACAGCCCTTCGGCTCTCCCATCTGATGTACAGGATGAAACCTGAGCTTGTCTCCTTCCAGGCTCCAACTGGGACAGAAGTGGGACAGGAGCAGCAGGAACCTCTCTTTGACATGACTTTTGCATGGCCAGAGGCAGGAACTTCAAGCTGTGATGCAGGAGAAGCCACCCTCATGAGACATGCTGCCCCATTTGAAGTCCTAAAAGGTTAGATCATCCAGATAAGATCATCCAGATGTGCCTACCAGAAATTACCTCTGGTTTTTAATATTTTTATCTTTTTTTTTTCTTTTTTTTAGCAGAAAGATCTGCTGTAGTGCCATGTATGCACAAGAATTGCACAGACAAACTTCCAGGGGTATTTCTCTTATTATTTACTGCGGTACCTTGTATTTCTATTACGAGGCAATTCGATCCCTGAAACAATCACAATCCAAATGTCCTTAAAGTGAACTGATGTACTGTACTTAATAGCCTGGTGACTTCTTGGATTAGACTGATAGAGCCAGTGATGAATAGGGTAAGTATAGTTAACAGCCATTCTTAAACAACTTTGAGTGTCATTAATTTTGTTATAGGACAGATTAATCTGAAATGTCAGGACTTGCTGTACTAGACCTAAAATTGTATTTTCAAACCAATTTTAACAGATTGTATTTCACTCTTGACACAAAATTCATTTACTTGCCTTAGATTGCAGCTTTTATTGTAATTGTATCAAATTAAATCAGGGCATTAGATCCATAGAAAACTAAGTTGAAGTTAGAGGAAGATAGTTGCACTAAATTTCTTTCTATTTTCCTTTTTAGTATATTTTTCTTCCTAAAACAAGCTCAAAGGCATGGACACTGCTAAAGATTATGAAGAGATTTTAACTGTCTGGTGTCTAGGTATGTAAATCATGTAAATCATATGTAAATCACACCTAGACATAGGACAATACCTATTCTGTTAGCTGTCTTATTCATATCAACAGAACGCCTGCTTTCTTTTATAAAGTTGATATTTGTTTTGATTAGAGTCACAAACCATGTACTAAAGCCAGTTTATTTAAATCAGTATCAAACATCCAATTAGAAAGCAGCCTGAATAGCTAACGACGACAAAAATTAGGAGAAGTGAATTGGGACAGCCATGAAGGCAGCAAACAAAAAGGTTAGCTCTCCTGAAACCTTTGAAATGCAGTTTAAGGATGAGTTACAGGCCCTCTGAAAAGGAAAAATTTCCCCTCACCCCCCAAGTAATACATTGCAGATAAGAAATCACTAAATCAATAATCTGTTCATAGGCAAACTGTACAGCAAAATGTGTTTGGACAGAAACATTTCTTGAATAATTTTGAATTATGAATAAATTCGTGAAAATACCAGTCAGTTCACAGATAATTCATGAACTGAAATAAGGGCAAAATTTGTCGAATAAATTATTCACCACAAATAGTTCCTAAGCTCTCCAAAGTACTATCACACTTCATTTATCTCTTGCCTTAGGGGTAGATAAAAATACTCAGAAAAAATTATAACTAACCTGAATTTTTCCCTAAAAAATTCAAACTGGAACATCTCCTTCCACAGGATTTTTAAAGGCAAGAAGCTTGTTCAACTGTAGCTTTTATTCGCTTTCCACAGAAAGCTGATTTTATGTCAAAGACTTCTGATTTTTACCTCAAAATCAGAGATAATGTGATCAAGAAAGAGCAGATCTAATTCCAGGTCCCCAAGGGTTGCAGCAATACCTTTCAGAAGATTTTATTGTGAGACCTCCAAAACAAAATGAAGAATTATGGAATTTTTTTGGTGACTGCTCAAAATTCTGATTTTATTCTGGTACATGTTCTGTCTCCAAAGGGAGCTGTGGCTGTCTCAAGGCCACATATCCTGAGCTTTTGAATGTGTTTGCATCACTGTAGGTGTCTGTGAAATAGGAGGTTTATTTGACGGGTGTAAATGGAGGCAGTTCCACAAACGGTAGTTGCATCTACAACTTTTCTGTGCCAAACTGGTGAGTGTCCTATGGATTTTAAAGATTTGTATCCAGAAAATGAAGCAAGAAAAGACAGCAGAAATGACATTAGAGGCACATCAGCTTATGTAATTCCTGGTATCAATAACAAGAGCAGAAAAAAAGCCTGAGGGAGTCCAGGAGAAATGGCTTTTATACTCTGTATTGAACCAAATCAACATTTTTGTCTGCTATAAAATAAGAAAGAGAAAAAATACCCCAGAAGAGTCTTTTCTGTACAAGAATGAATAGAGGATCTTTCCAGATGTAGGCAGATTCTGGAACATTGAGGCATCTGGTAGGCTTGTGTTCGTGTATCAAAAACTTATAGAAATATGAAGTACTTGAAATTCTGCTTTGACTATTCAAGATGAATCTTCTATGGATGAGCCAAATATGACACGACTCCCTGTTCAGCAATATTTCATGTAAGGCTGCTGCAGTAAGAACTAGTTTGAGCTTGTGCTTTTCTGACTTCTTTGCACCAGGCCACCATAACTGCACGTACCAAAGCAGCAAAATGAGATGGTGCAATTCAGACAGTGAGAAAAATGATTCTTAGCAGTGCTTTCAGGACGGGTTTCAAATCCAAAGGAACCTACATAAAAAAAAAAAAAAAGGAAAACAAAACCACCATGTAAATCAGAACTCACACATGGGAGAGGTTGTGCTGGATTTTCCTCTTAGACCCCCAAGAAGAGAGAATCCAGGCCGGTCTGTAGAGATGTAGAAAAGTTTAGCCTTGTACACTGAGATCACATTAAATTGTACCAACCCCGCTCTACAACCTTTCAAAATGCCACCACGTCAATGGTCCCTAAAAGACACCAGCAGGATTCTCCAGGGGAACAAGTCGGTAAGCATCTAACTGTGTGCCTGGCTCTCCTTGCTTCACCAAACAAAAAATAAATTAGACGGGTCAAACACTGTAGATCTAATCTCACTGTGAACTGAAAACATAGTAGCTCCACTGCCACCAGAGTAAAGGGGAGCCTGCGATGACCCCACCATGAACTGGAGGGGATGGGAGATCTCCAGCAGGTGCAGTCTGGGAGGACTCAATGTCGCATTCAAGTTTATTCTTTGTATGGGTCTGAGAATGGCAGGATTGTGTTTTGAATCCAATACCCCAGGGCTTTCACTTG
Source organism: Tringa tobata (assembly GCA_033628505.1). NCBI lineage: Eukaryota > Metazoa > Chordata > Aves > Charadriiformes > Scolopacidae > Tringa > Tringa tobata. Next base: position 2,703,757 of record JAHREE010000099.1, read on the forward strand.
CTTTCTCACAATTACCTGTGCAAGAAGAAGGGGGTGGAGGGGGGGAAGAAGAGAAAATTCTTCTGTGGCATAGCAGAAACGGTCAAGGGCAGTTCAGATTAAAGACCATGATTGGCACAGGCTGCGGAGAGGCTAAGCCAACAAAATAAAAAATAGAACCATCCTGTTTAATAGAAACAAATTGCTCTCCACTTCTCAGTGACACAGATAGTGGGGCCATTTGTACCCGCTGCCCTTTGTTGGGAGCAATGGCAAGGCAATGTACTCGTCTTTGAGCGGGATAAAATTCTTTTTGTTGTATTTGGCTATCTCAGCCCGCAGAACAAGCACGGCAGTTAAGTAGTTGAGCTTCCTTGTACATTTGTTTGATTAAAGGTCTGTAACACTGGCTCAGGTAGAAACAGCTCAGCTGCACGAAACCGCAATGAATGAAGGGCTTGTTAGGGAGCAGCCAGCGAGACACGGCAGAGCCAGCTTCTCAACCAGCTCTCAATAGCAGCTTGTTGTTTTGCTTGTTCACTTTAATACGGAAGCACAAAACTGTACATTTTGAATTACATGCGATGGGATCTGGGCTAGTTTGCATGCGTATATTGGGAAAACTGCTAAAAAACGAAGGGGAGCTCTTTTGCAAGTCAACCCATGGAAACAAATATCCTTCAGATGTCCCTGAGTGCTCCAGTTAACATTGGCATTTCTAAAGGTCGGAGTGGAGTGTGTTAGAGCATATTTATGGACTGACCAAATAGAAGGTTTTAATTCTGATCATAAATGGGCTGGAGAAAATCCAACCAACTGCCTAGCTGGTAAAAGAAAAAAGCCCCAGCATTTATTTGTGCTATTTTCTAATCTTATAGGGACATGGTGGGGCGTTGCAGATCTTTCACAGTATAATCTTGATTCCAACTTTAGCAATACCAGTGTCCTGGGGTCAGCGATAGTTGCTCCAGCTGCCACCTCCTCCATCAGCTCCCATCAGCTCATCTGTTTTGCTGAACTGGTGCTGTAGTGAGTGTGTAAATGGGCATATGTACATATACATGATGTATGTACATATATACATCACTTTACTGATGGTCTCCAAATGTTGCCTGACTTCTTCACTTGGTTTCTCTGTGTAAATGGACTGGGGTAGATAAACTGACATTTGCACACATGCAGGTGTATATGGACAGGACATCAAGTTTAGTGCAGATAAAAACCTGCCCAAATGAACGTAAACCATCTTGAAAAAGGTGTTAAAATTCCTCTGCTCCTAAAATTTAGTATCACGGTAACCAGTGCCATAATCACAACAGTTTTGGTTTGTTAATTTTAAGGGACTCCACTTATAGCTGAAGAAATGTAACCTCTTGTTCCCTTTACTAAACATTGGACGGCTGCCTGGGAAATGGTTTTGAAATGTGTTTGTGCTATGAAAGAAATGCAAACTTTAATCCCAAAGTCCACACGTGCTTCGGTATGAGTGTGTAACTGTTCTTCATGCTTTCAGAAGGGACACTATGTTTATTCCATAAGGCGTTAGCATCAGTACATATTTGTTAGGCCTGATCTTTAAATACCATAAATGGGCATAGCCCCAGTGAGCTCATCGTCGCTAAAGATTTGCCCTGCAATTTCTTAACCTGTGGAGAAAGACATTTTAAATGGTGAATCATGACCATGGAGATTGCACCCACCCAAGTAAGTGAATTACAGTTTTTAGCAGCTAGGAGTTATGCCTTTTTTTATAACCAGATTTTCAGGCAATGGGACTCTGTGTGTGTCTATAGTTGAATATGTTTCTAAGAATTTGGTTTCTGAGGGGACACTAAGCTCCTCAACCAAGCCATAAATGCCCACAGTTAAAATCTACTTTGCAGAAGAGTGTTTTTGTGACTTGCCTACATGCTGATAATATTTCTGATATTCAGAACAAAATAAAATTTGGCTCTACTTCACATTTAAACAATTAATCCATATTTAACACTCAATCTACCAACCAATAGACCAAAAGTGTAGATCTGAAAACAGAAATATTTATGCATTATAGGAAACGATGAAAGATTTTTTTTTGATATTTCTCAAAATAAGTCTTTTTAGACTTTTTCACATTTTTGCCTTACTGAAAGAAAATAATTTTTGATTATAAAAGAAATGACGAACAAACCGACAGAAAATATCTCTGGGATTGCACCAGACAATCAGTAATCCTAGCCCTATTTTCATCTTATCTGGTGAATAATCAAAACTGGTGGAAGCCGATTATTCTCTTTCAATTGATCCTATTAGACCCCAGGTGGTCACGCGTAGCTTCGCCCGCAACACGACCAGCACCGATGGGTCTTCCTGACCAGCAAAATGCATCTTACGTCTGACTTAACATTTTCAAGAGGAGATTTTCTTTGAGAGGTTCTTGGTAACTGTGCTTTGAATTCTGTTTTTTTATAGTGCTAAATTGAAAGTGGGAAACCCTGGACATGACAGTGACCAGGGAATGCTGTCACAGTCTTGCCTCAAAGCAAGAAAATGGGAAAAAACAGTGAAGAAAGCCAGTGACTTCAGCCAGAGATATAGACAGTGAACTGTCCTGAAATGGGATGATCCAGTGGCTAGGAAGTTGTTGAAACAAGAAGTGGCAAACTCCTGATAGTGTGTGGACTACAAACGTAGGTTTAAAAAGTTATTCTTTGAAAGATGTTCTGTGTGACCGTAGGAGGAAAAATTAGTATATAATATACAGCTTTGAAATTCTGAAATTTTGAAAACTTAAGAAATTTACTCTGTAAAAATCATATTAGTAACTCCATGTGCATAAAGTAAGTACAATAAAGGTTCATTCAGATGTCTTTCATGATATTAGATTAACCTAATATAAGCTTTTTGTTAAGAATCACATGATTTAGTTATTGTTGGTTTTAAAACAGAGAGAAGCTTTCATTATACCTTTTATCTAGCTTTGTTTTTTTGACTTGTCAATAAAAAATGGAAAACATACTATTTTTTTCACATCTATATTTCTATGAACTGTCAGAATCAGTGTATCATCGTAACTAATATTGTTTGGATAATTCCTGTGTTCAAGAACACACTGGATGGGGCCTTGAGCAACCTGGTCTAGTGGGAGGTGTCCCTGCCCATGGCCGGGGGTTGGAACTTGATGATCTTTAAGGTCCCTTCCAAGTCTAACCATTCTATAGCTCTGTGGTTCCATCCTTGTGAGAGTCTCTTCTCTCCCCCTTCACCCTGTGCGTTCTCCTACGTGCAGATTCTGTATGGTCTTCGGCCTCTGCTGTAAAGTGTCATCTGCAGCATCTGCTCTTTGGCAATTCTTTTTTCTCAGGAGCATTTCCTTCATTTTACCCAATATACATTTTTGCACTGTAATTTTTGGCCTTTCTTCAAATTATACCACAAATGCAAACTATAAACATACAAAACAGGGAAAGCAGGAGACCAGCTCAGGGTGTTTAGTTATTTCTTGCATCTGCAGCAAGATTGTGCAACAAGGAAAGTTTGGAAGAAAATAGAGCAACACTTAGAAAAAGGGTAACAGTATCACAAACTCCTGCTAAAGAAGAAAATACTCTCTTAGACCCACACTTCAAATCAATGCATATTTTGAGCTGATTTCATGTTTACAGAAACTGATTGAAGGCTCTCTGTCACTGCCACAGCTAATGTCAATGGGAATACAATGTTTCCTTAATTAAACAAGGCATGCAACCGATGGTGATGTGGTTTGAATCAGAAATGGATAATTTGTTATCAAATCCTTTAATAGTCCATGCTGAGCTTTCTGTCATTACTTGTTGCTCCTCTCAATCTTTATTACGACAAACCCTTTAAAAATGCCTGGGTAGAAAAAAGTGCCCATTAATCCTTTCAAGGAAAGGCCACCGGTACCAGATTAAGTCAAGCTGGCATCTGAAACTATTCTTTTCTTTATGACACATAGTAAGTGGTCGGTAATCCACATCTTAATCTCCTTGTTGCACAGCTTGGTTTATCGTAACTGATACTCCTGTGACTGTTGCAGACTCCTATTGTGTTACCTTCAGCGTTCAGCTCTTCTTCCTGTTTTTTCCCACTGGAATGTCTGATAAAGGCACCCTTGAAGTTGACCATAGTCTTTTGAGAAAGTGCTTTCTCAGAGAAAATGTGATTTCTTTAAAGTTGTATTTATGTTGCTTTTTGGACTTTCCCCTGAGCAAAGTCTCTGGCAAAATTTCTGCTCTCCACCAACACATGAATTTCACTGCTACTTAAAACAGAAAAAACCTTTTAAAATCCTCTATTCTGGTCCATAATTTTCTCTGAGCTGCAATTATACTTTATAGCAGTGCTTAAGTATCAAGAAGAAAACTAAAAAGCTGCAAGAAGTGAAATTTAACTTGACCGATATATAAAAAATATAAACACCAGGGATTTTAACCTTGAATGGCCATTTCTGTGAAAGAAGTGAAGAGATGCAATATTTTGAACAGTTTTCCTGAAAAGAAACTTGAAATTTAAAGATCCCACATGCCCTGGTAGTGAACCAGGCATTTGCTACTATTGTTATTTTAGAGATGAAGAAACTGAGGCAAGGTGATATAATAGTGTCTGAACTTCAGCTCTGTTTGCTGTTCAAGTCAGACGTAAACCAAGCATTTTAATAAAAAGTTGCAAGAAACACCCAGGTCCTGATTTTTAGTATTTTGTGACACAGGGGCACTCCTCTTCCTTTTTAAAAAGATGGGTGCCTGATCTGTCCTTTCCAGCAAATGCAAATTTTAAAGAATTTTCTTAAAGAGAAAGAGATTATGGGTAATTCTGGAAAAAGCATCAGAAAAGCAATCAGAAAGCTCATGGATAAGTAAACTCAGTTTCTGATTTGGGAGCAATTGTTCTCCATTACTTGGACCTGGAGCACAGCAGCTTTTATAGCACTGATGTTTCAAACTCAATGGCCCACGGGAGCTGTGCCAGGGGATGCTGAACTAATGCTTAAATCATGGTTTGGTTTGTACTGGAAAAGAGTCCCCTTCCACCGTGCTTTAGCCCTTGTCCAGGGTCTCCTGCTTATGATGCTGCAAAGGAGCAGGAAGACAGAGAGAGAAGCAAATTTTCTTCTAGACATGAGGGGATTGACTATGAATTTCAATTTTCATTCTGACCTAGCCAGGCTAAGTTGGTTAATTGCTACTGAAGTGTTTATTCTTGCATCCGACTCCCACTGCTACAAATGAGACTTCCCTGGTTGTTTCCCACATCAGGATGGTGCATCAGAGGAACGTTTCTCTGGTGGTTTGGACAATGCAATGTCACAGTGACCTTTGTAAGTTTTTCTTGACTCCACTGTACAAAATTTGTGAAAATTTCTGTGAAAGTAAAAAGCTTTATATGAAATTTAAAAACCCCAATGATTTGGTTAAGATGCCCAAATTCTCAAAAACATTATTTTTCAAGCAGAGCAGCTCTGGATGAAACATAATATTTTACCTTAGAGTTAAACTGTAACATATTTTTATGTCTGGCTGAATAGGGTGGGGCAAGAATTTGTGTTTAAATGTCTGCTGAACAGAGATGGAACTATTGATGTGCCAAAAAGTAAGCATTTCAAGAGCCTTTCTGAATTGGGGAGCCTGTAATATAGTATTCTCCAAGTCTTAAGTTGCCAGCCCATGAGGAAAAAAAAAGGCATATTGAGGTCCAGATTTTGGAGCTTATAAAGGTTTTTATAAAAACTCAACATCTTGATTTGTGTTCAACTACTTTAAAGTTCACATATTTCTTATCTGAACTTTGCTAGGTGCAGTAATTTTATTCGCACTCAGGGCTGGATTGGTACTGCTTATTCAGATCTCATTAATTACAGGAAACTGGACTCATGCTCACGTATCCAATTCACCCATCCTGCCCTGAGGCCAGTCAATTTATCTGGCATTTAATGAGGAGTTTTAGATTTTGCAAGTTATCAGAAGTGGGCCCTGAAAGTGTTAGCTTGTGAATTCCAAATAAATGGGCTACTCTGGGACTTGTTTTAAAACAGACAGCACAGCAGCTCCTCAATATGTGTTAAATGACTCTAAAATGCTGTGCAGTGTTATACCAAAGGTGCTTTTCTTTTTGTACTTAAAGAATATTGCCACTATTGGCTTTTACGTCTTTCAGTCATGTGAGAACTTCATATCTGCCAAGATATTTTGTGGATTTAATTACCCAGCTTTGGGGCAATTGACTGTATCAATATTTTGCATCCCCAGCCTACCAGCTGAAGGGGGCTTTATTTAAGAGCATTTCCAGCAATATCATAGTACTATTGTCACTGCTGGTTATTTGATATCTATCAGTATTAGCACAGGTCCAGAGCTAAATGAAGGCCATAACAATCTCAAATACATATCAAAATCTCTTTGAGGTGTGTATGACGTGTCTATTAAATATATTAGCACTGTAGCATACACTTTGACATAAAATTAATTTCAATATAAAAAAAGAGCCACCTGCAGTGGTTGGTTCTGTGTCTTCTCAGCATGCATGCCTTTGGACAACCACCTGCGGACAGATGTCTTGGATACAGAGGGAACCACATTTGGTCACCAGCCCCATAGTGAACCATACCTTCATTATCAACCACTGCTTGTTCTCTTCATGTAGACCAGTTCCTACATGCAGACAAACTTCTCAAGTCTCTGGGGAAGGTGTGGAATGCTCACCATCCATCCCATGGTGTCCTCGCCCTTGTCCTACAGAGAGAAGTGTAAAACATCTCCCCTTTTGAGGGGGCAGTTCTGTGTCCTTCCTCTCTATCTTCTGTTAAACAGGTTTAACACGAGGGGAAGCAGAATAAATACCAGAACATCATTTAATTCTTCATCACATCTTCCAGAGAAATGGTAACCCCTCACTTTTTTTTTTTTTTTCTCTAGCAGAAACATTAAAAAATAGTAGAAAAGAAGCAATATTTTAAAAAAGTGTTCAGTGTGAGGCACAATGCTCTGCTGTAATGCACATGACAAAACACTATGGAAACGATGGTGCTTTGCCCAGTTAAGTAAGCACAGAACTCAGTGCAGCTTTTCACATGGTATTATAACTCAGTGGTTTAGCAGATATTAATAAATTCCTATTGTTATACAGTACTAATTAATTATAAAGGAGCCACTCTGGACTGAATTCAAGCCTGAAACTGTTGCAATGCATCCTCTTCAATCCCAGGGTAAAAAGCTGCTTTCAGTACTTGTAAATATGTGCATATAAGTGTGTTTTATTTTTCTTCTGGAGGAACAGCTGAGGGGTTTCACCTGAGCTCTGTGCTCAGAAGAAGATTGCCATCTATAGATAACTGTCCCCAACTGCACGTCCTTGCATCAGACCGGGGGAAAGGAGGTCAGAGGAGAGATGGTGGTGTCCTTTCCTGGAGCGGGGCATGAGTCTGTGTGAAAATGGATGGTACCTTTGTGTCAATAACTTCTAATTCAAAAGAAAGACATGGTATAAAAGTGGCAGTTTAAAGATGCCTGTTTTTCTGTTGTGCTAGTTATGCAAAACTACTCACGCTGACAATAATTGTGGACAATCCATGACCATTTCCAGTTACTGCAAACACACCCTTAGGTTACTTCACGTTTATTTGTGTTTTCTTCAGGTGTAGACAATGTGAAAAAAAACCCTAAACCAAAAAAAAAATCCACAGTACTTCTTGGCCATGTCCATTTTTTTTTGGCAAAAAGCCAAATGTTAAAGAAGTAATTGGGTTTGAGATGATATGTAGGTGTAATCCTCAGGCAGGAATATAGGTTGTTCTATATATTCAAGGACCACATGCTGATGGGCAAAAGGAAACCAGCGTAGTTAAGTCTACACACAAACATAACAAGTGTCAACATCTCTGCATGCCCATACATCCAGACAAAAATGATTATTTGCCATTTAAAAAGTGCATTATGACTAAAATAAATGCTATTCGCTGCTCATCAGCTTGACCATTTACTTAGACAGAGTGGAAACATTTTCTATGAGTTTGGAGAAGTAGAAGATTTTCCTGAGGATGCTGAACTATGGAAAAGCTGGCTGGGAGTGGCAAGTCCTGCTTGAACTAGAAAGAAAAAAAAATGTAAACAAAAGTACATTTCAAGTGCAATTTGTTTTGAACAACATATTAGTTAAAAATCATTGACCTTTCTTTCACCCTCCTGAAACTTTTCAGAAAAACTCTCTTATACTGGATACACACCACAATTTTCAGGATAAACTATTCCAAACCAACATTAGTGTAAACAAAAAATGGTAAGTATTCCAACATTAGTGTAAACAAAAAATTAAGTATTCTTGCACTCATCTTTGATATGCAAACCTCCGGCAGCAATATGTAAAATTTGTGAACTGGTCCATCCTGAATACAAATAAAATTACTTTGTTCTTGCCAATCTACCAAATCTTTCATCTTTTCCCTGGTTGCCTTTTCTTGCTACATTTCCTTTATCTCTGCTGGCAGTTTTAAGAAGTGAATGGCAAAGAGTCATCTCCAGTTCATCTGAAGATAAAACCCATTAAGCTGTTGTATTCACATTTAATTAATGTTTTCCAACTCTCATTTCCTATTTGCCTCCTGAAAATCTTGCCTAAAGTGCTATATGCCAAATAAAATAACTCAGGTAAGGGATATCTGATCCAAATGTTTCACAGGAGATGACTGGATAAGATAACTCTAAGGAGTTGATCATTTTTATTATTTGTGGACAGCCTTTCTAGCCGAGTTCATTCGCTGCAGACATACTCTCATCCCTTGGGGATGGATGGTGCAAACTGAGCCTTTCCTTTTATTTTTCAAGCGTTGCCTGATACCGATACGACCGCACTTTTATCTTTATTAATTCAGATGGTGGCTCGTTACTCCGATAAACCAGGTGCTAAAATGAAATGAAAGCCTGGATTTCTGCAGAGCGGCCGGCACTTCCTGAGGCTTTGCAGAGATTAATCCCAGCCAGCGTCCAGGCAAACATCGGCTCTGAGGCTGGGAAAGAGGGTGATTTTCCCAGCGGGGGCAAGGTGACATCTTGGGGGGACACACACACACAAGGGAAAGACACCAAGGATGGAGAGCGGGGTTAAAAAACCGGAGCAATGGGGAAGGGGGGGGCAGACAGGGCAGCGACTGTTATCTCAGCCTGTGATCTAGGTATCACCAAGATGAAAGAAAAAAAAACAACAACCAAAACCAAACCAAAAACCCAAAACAATCCAGGTCTGAATTTTTTGTTGTAATATTTGTCATAGCAGCTGGAGCCCCCGGGGTTTTGCTGGCGGTGTGATTCGAGCAGCATCCTCATTGGAGTGTCTGGAGTCACTGACGGGCAGAAACCAGCTAGAAAATCCAAGCTGGTGGTGACAACAGGAAGGAGGAGGGTGTTGCAGAACGGGAAGATGACTCATGAAAATAATATAAGGATTAAATAGACACATACACATATATATGCACTCACGTACATGAAGGGAGCGTGCTTTTAATGCTGAATATTTATTTATTAACTCTCATTGCCACAGCTGTCTACTGTTTTAGTTGCCTTATTGCTATTTGACTGAACCAATCACAGAGAATTAGGATATTGCCAGGAAAGACTCTAAAAAACTTCAAAATAACCCTTCAATCAACTCAGGCTCCTTCTCTTAGATTATGGAACTTTAATACTTTTGGCAGGAGCAAGTAATAAAGATTTGAATATACCTGATTAGTAACCTGCAAGGATTTTCTCCTCCCTCAGACGTTTTTCCCCAGTGATCATTGGTGTTTATATTCTTTATAACACATATTATATTTTAATGTGAATGCTTGCTACAGAGATTTTTCACCACATTAATTTTATCACTTAACCTTTGAGAAGCAGAATCACATTGTGTTTCCACTTCTCCACATTTGATTCAAACTCCTTCATTAAACAAGAAAGACTAGGTTTTAAAAATCTAGTTAAACACTGTCTAAATTAACTGGGATTTTGTTTAATACTGCTTATATTTGTAATTAAAAAAAAACTTTTATCAAGCCGTTAGATCAACAAAATGCTTTTTGTGTGAGGCTTAAAGCACAGGATTTTGACTTAAGGGCTAAATGTGCACAGTCTGTGGCAGTTCCTTTCACCACGTAGAGAGGATCAGCCCAAATGAAGCCGGGTTTTCTGCCCTTGCAGAACTGACAGCTTGATTTAATAGTCATTAGAGAAAAAATCTCAACTTTCTTCTGACTTTTGTGATTCAATATTCATTTCTTGGCGGATTTGCCCTGTTACATTGCAGGGCAGCTTCCATGGGCCGAGCTGAACAAATTGAAATGATGCGTGTGAAATCCCATTAAAACCAGTGGCTAGGACCTCATCTGACAACTGGAAATCTTGCAGATGGCTGCTGAGGTGCTGCTTAAGCCCCATACTCCTTGCCCGGGGAAGCAGCATCTCTCTCTCGGAGGCATGGACCACTCTCGTTATCAAAGTCCCTCTTGGCAAGGGGATGGGGCAGCTTCTAGCTGTTCCCTGGAGCTGGGTCTCACAACCATGCATGACACAGATGCAGCACCTCAATTAGCTTATGTGCAGTTAATCAAGCAAAGTAGACAGGTCCTCTGTCCCAGTTACAGCAGCGCAGTGCCCTTTTTCGTGCATCACCCGGCCGTTACCAGACTCTCAGCTCCATCCCTGCCCTTCCTCGTGTCTCCTGCCTTCCCCAGACGGCCGGGAACGGGTGCTGCCTTCCCACCGGCACAGGCGTGCCCCAAAAATTCCTGCCTCCTGTCGAACAACCAACTCCTGTCAGGTCTTTGGAATAAACAAGGAATTATTGAGAGCTCCACGCGGTGCCGCGAGGTCATTTCAGACGAAGGGATCAGTCAGGATTTCATAAAGTATTTATTTAGCTGACAAAGGAATTCCCAACCTCCCTTTCATGTACGTTAGAGCTGATGCTAAGTTTCCGAGACAAGGCTCCGATTGTGGCTGTCACCAAACAATGACATATTTCTTTTCTTCTCTTAAATTCTCTGTATCATTCTATATAAGAGGGCAATTTGTCTGTCATGCAGCTAAAACAGGGCCCACTCACTGCCCTCATTAAACTGACAGCACAGTTATTAGCAGTAAACGAAGCCAACAGGCAATGAATTTAGCCACTGTTTTATGGCGAGCGCCAGTGAGATTTTTTCAGTAATTAATTTGATAAATATATTAATTATGAATTGAGTTGACAGTACAATCAGATTGTCAGCCTTCCAGACAGGCTCTTGTGATAAGTAGCTTTGTGATGAAGTGGTCGGATTTCAGTACCTGTCATCCTCCGGTGTCAGTCTCTTATCACTGTCCCGGCCATTCACTCTGTAATTTCCTGTGTGTTGTAATTAAATGGTGGCTTTCTGATTGGAAGTGACTCCTCAAACTTAATCTCTCATTCTCTCAGAATATATTGTTTAAAAGAAAAAAAAAAAAAAAAAGGCCCTTTGTTTCAGCAGCTTTTAATGTTTTGAAAAAAAAAGGGGAGCTTTTTATTTCACGTTTGGTTCTTGCCCCGGTGGGTGTTTGGGATTGGGAACGGTTGTGCTGCCTTTGGCCCTGGTGTCAGATCCGTGCTGTCCCACTGTCATGGTGAGCGGTGGCACGAGGACACGAAACCACGGGGCAATGTCCCACTCGCCCTCCCTCTCCCACATCTCCAAGCAGGGAGCAGCCCGGCACAGTCTGGAGGACTTTGGGAAGGGTCATTGCTGGTACCTCTTGCCAACTGCTTTTTTTTTTTTTTATTCCCTTTATGAAATTAATTAGGAACAGTGCCTGAGGTCATTTGGCTCGGGAGATACATGTCAAGATAAGATATTTCAAAAACACCTCCTTAATAATTTAATATCGGGTTGGAATTTGGAAGCATGATAGAGAATTGTTGAATTGTTTGGAATTACAAATTTAAACAAGGTAGGAAGAAGTCCCGCAAAAGAAAACAAACAACAGCTATTGAGATGCTATGAGGTCTTCAGTTCCTCTTTAAGTTTATCAGAAAAAAAAACAATCCTGGGGATAATATTTACCAAACTCAGCAGATGACTGTTTCCAGCTGTGTCACAACCACCACAGGGTGGTTGGCAGATCGGGGATTGCAGCTGGTCCCCAAAGTTTGGGTCCTATTGAGTCCTGGTGTCAAATTGCTCTTTGACCTTGAGCAAGTCAGCATGACCCAAGCCCACAAAAATGACAGTATGTGCTTAATTTTAAGCTGAATTTTAAGCACACAGACACAAGCGTATGGACACATTTCAAGCACATGGAGACAAATTGCCCCATGGAAATCTTACTGCGTATGTTTTTAATTTTAATTTTAATTTTAATTTTGTGCCTTTTTGTCTCTATGTGGATTAATTTTAAGCACATATGTAGTAAGACTTCTGTGTCCATGTGCACATTCTGTCTAGGTGTTGCATGCTTTCCCCAACCTCCACATCAATGAGAATGTGTTGGTGATGAATGGTGATGGAGATACCCACTGCTTGTCCTAGCTCTGGCCACCAATGCGTTCCAGCCTTTGGTTTCAAGGTCTTCCTCAGCCCTGCTCCTTGAATAAGTTTAAGTTCTTTGCTAACGTTACACTAAGAGACCCTACGCTGTTTTATAAGATGACAGGTAAATCAGAATCACATTCTGGCAGTCAATGTGAAGTCCAAAAAAGGCCATCCAGAGCTGAAACAGGGACCTGCTGTGTGACTGCCAGGATTTGTATTATATCATACAGCCTGAAGCCCTGCAATGAAGCATTCAGAATAGTCTTTTTGAACTTCTCAACAGGGACAGTCTTTATGGATTATTTAAACATAAAAATATATGGCTTTCTGGAAAAGAACCATTTTAGCCTTTAGGGACTCATGCAAACTATTGTATTGTAGGAAGATCTATAATTGAGCATGCTAATACTGAAATTCTACTGTTTGAGATAAATTTCACCAGGCGTGAGCCCATAATGCAAATTATACCTTAAAAAGATCAATTTAAAGGCTATATTGTATCATTTCACTGATTTGCAGATGCATCTATGCTACAATCGAAAGCGAGCAACTACTGCGTACTGGTGAAGAGACTACTTCTAAAGATGCTTTAAATTTTGCAAAGTATTTTTTTTTTCAGGCAAATCCTGTAGTCACATTAAAAATGTATTTTAAACAAATTAGTTTCTTTATAAAGCATCTATTCCTAAATCTGATAGTCTTAAATGAGATTATTGCTCACTAAAATCACTAAAAAACTTAGTATAAGGTTAATTAAAGTGGGTTTAATTGTTTTTTAAAATCAGTATTTGACAATGCTCTATTACTTTGAATAAAGCATGTATTATCTCTGTACATGTGCAAATCCCTCATAACAGAACTGAAATTTCCCAGTAAGCTTTGAATTTTCTCATTACTGAATGTCTTTGGAGCTTGTGGCCCATGCTCTTGATTTCTCTCACCTAGCACAAAGCAGTACATTCAATAAAAAATGTATGTGATGGTTCAAAAATTGTAAGTAAAGAAATAATGGACTCTGACACACTTGTGAGGGTGATTAGGTGCCTCTCTCTGCTGGCTGGATAATGTTCTTTTAACAGCTTTTTCTATGTATTAAATAATGTCAAGTTGCTACATATTCTCACTTCCTTACTTTTGGGGCTGTCACTGACACAAGTTATTCCTGAGACAAGCTACTGAGGAATAGCTGGATTCAGACTTTTTTTCTTTATTTATGGTATATTTTTTTCTCTTAAACACAAGCTTTAACTGCAGAGCAAGATTTGCTTTCTGGTAAATGAAAAAGTGACTTATTCCTTGGAACAAGACTAGGGTTGCCCGCAAGGAAATACATCTTTATCATGTCTGAAAAATTCTAAACCAAACTGATTATGTGTCACTTGATAAAGTGCTGGAGAAGAATTATAGGTGTATTCCTGTTCCCACTAAAACCAACAGTGAACTCTGCAGCAGCAGCACCAGCAGCAGCTCCCAACGTCCCCTCTTTCCTCCCAAGCTGCCGGCTGTAGCGTGGCGCTGCCAGCAATGCAAACGGCCAGGAGATTGTAATTATTCGGCAAGGAAAATGCTCAGTATTTCCTGAGCGAGGCTTTAATCCTAGTTTGCAGTCATTGCTGCCATTGTAAGGTCCAAGTGGAAACTGTGGTGCTTTTGTGCATCTGTCAGACGCCGCTGCTTATTACAGAATCAGGAATGATAAATATGCGGAGTGCTTTGATGTGAGTATCAGCCTGAACTCCTCCAGTGCTCAGGTAGAAAGCAGCTGAAGCTATTGTTTTCATCTCGCATGAAAGGTTGAACAGATGCTTGAAAATAAATAGGACCCGGTAAAATGATAAAAATCCTGGGATAAAAATCCTGGCCTCTGTTCACAGGGCTTACGGCACACCGAGCCCCAACCTGAACTATCGCTGCAGCCGATAGCTATCTCCAAGAACTGCACAGAACTGCCCATTCAGTGGCAGCAACATGTAGCCACAAGAGTAATAAAATACGCATCATCTGTCCAGATTAACTACTAATCTTCGTCTTCAACTGGCCGAGAACAGAGAGACTTTACAGCATCAGCTCCATCATCTGCATGGATGAGGTTACGGGACTTCTCTCTCTGAAGAGAAGGATTACGGCAGTCAGCCCAGACCCAGAGTTCAGCTCCCAGGCGTGACATGGACCTGCTGGGTTTGTTTGTGAAAGTAATTTAGGGTCCCAAAGAGACTTGAGGCGCTCAAAGGACAAGGGAACTAGAAACTAGACATTCATATATTTGTCTGCGTAGCTCCACGCAGGGCTGTGGAGAGCCACTAGCTCCAAGTTTGGCAGATCAATATCAGAGAAATAAATCCACATGAGTGTGTGATGGATCAGTACATATATATAAATATTCTGCTTCTCAAATATCTGATCCGTCTACAAGACTGTCTACACCTTTCTTTTTCTGCTTTCCAGATCTTAGTTCATGCTCACTGATGGGTCGTGGAGCAGCTGGCACCTCCAAGAAGTCCTTGCGATGAGGCAGGGACAGTAGAGTTACCCGTCTTCATCCTGGCTGCTGAATGAGCCACTTACTATTGCCATTCCTTATTAATTAAAGGTATTAACAGCAAATCTCTGAAATATTACCTCTTGGCTAGAGCAAAGTGTACAGTTTGAATGTCTTTAATGATGCTTTGAATGAGAAATTCATGGTGTGAGAAGGAACTAATGCTGGTGCTGAAACAGTAATGTAGAAACAATCCCTCCTGTCACTTTTGTGCACATTTCTTAAAGATGTTGTCAGTTTCCTGAAATAAATCCTTGTTTCCTGACTCCAACAACAGCTAAAATCCCTATGTGTTTGTCTATAAACCTTTTTAATAAATCATTTTCCAACTTTTGAGTTACAGGTCAATGGCAGCCACAGTTCTGACCACAAGGAATGGATGAAGACAATCTCTCTAACGTGTTGTGCCATCTGAATTTTACATTATAGGCCCTTAAACTGCTGTTCACTTGCTTTATTTATGGAACAAACTGATCCTACTAACAGGAGAGTCAGTGGCTGAATCATGCTTTGGAAGGCCACCAAGCCCAAAAGATCATTATCAGTTCACAGTCATCCCCTGATGATCTTTCTAGTTTAATTATTGACATGATGGGAATATATTATCTAGGTCTAACTCTTCCACACTCTATTCATTTCAGTCATTCAACAATATTGTAGAGACCCAGGAAACTTTTATTATACTGAGCCATGATGCTGGTGACATTACTGTTTGCTTCAAACATGCATCCAGTGGGAGATGGTTTCCCATTACCCTGTGTAGCTCCTCTCACAGGTCTGTCCTTCTGCCCGAACCCACCATCCACTGTATCTTCTTCCCTCCTCCAGGATTCAGTTTCCAAACAAGTCCTGCAATCTGTGTGACTTTACATCACCAACCTACTCACCCACGTCTATTTCTCACAAGCTTTTCCTGGTGAGGACGATGGAGAGACATCTGTNAGGAAACTTTTATTATACTGAGTCATGATGCTGGTGACATTACTGTTTGCTTCAAACATGCATCCAGTGGGAGATGGTTTCCCATTACCCTGTGTAGCCCCTCTCACAGGTCTGTCCTTCTGCCCGAACCCACCATCCACCGTATCTCCTCCCCTCCTCCAGGATTCAGTTTCCAAACAAGTCCTGCAATCTGTGTGACTTTACATCACCAACCTACTCACCCACATCTATTTCTCACAGGCTTTTCCTGGTGAGGATGATGGAGAGACATCTGTCTCCACATTCTTGGGCTTCTCCTGGCTGCCACCAGCATGGCCAGGAAGAAATACTGTCAGCTCTTAGCAAAGGGCTTTGGGAAGAAACTACACAGCAGTGAAACTAAAGGGAGAAAAAAAAAAAGAGCAGGGAAACGTAAAATGAAAAGGTTTTCTCATTCTCTATTATTGGCCATAAGCAAATTAATTTAATTGTCTCATTAAAATGAATGCACTTCTTTTTTTATCATTTTCTAATGAGATTTTATTTCCTGAGTAGGTTAACTGCATGTTCTAGGCCGCTGTGTAAGAAATAGGAAAACAAGAGGGAAAGGGGAGAAAACTCAGGTAAGTCAGAACACCAGTAAAGGAAAAAAAATATATATCACCCTGAGGTACTGGTCCACAAAAATTCTTTACAATAGCTGAACACAAAATCAATTCAGAAATACAGTAATCACAGTCCATAAATAATGTGTCCAATCAGAAAAGTGTGAGGGGAAAATGACAAAAGGAAAAAAAACACTCTCCCAAAGGGGCAGCAAGGGGAGGGCACGAGGAGCACGTTTGCCCTTTGGAGGAGCACGGCTTGTTAGAATAAAGCCTTTACTCAGCCAGACCCCAGCCTGGGGTCTGACCCAGTCCAGCCTCTCTCACAGAGCTGGGCATAGCCACGGCAAAGTGCTCTGTGCCAGTGCACGATTGCTCTCTCACATTCCTCCTACATTCAAGGCAGCTGCGTCTCCTTTCTGCCAGCCAGGTGAGGCTTGAGGCTTGCATGAATTATCATTTTTACTGCATACTTGTGTGACACTCCTCCAAAAAAAAGTCTTGTCCAGTACCTGCCCTATTTCATTCCATCCTAGTCAATGAAACATATTAAACGTACTTGATTCAATGTATGTAATATTTCTCTAAGCTTTATCAGGGTAAAATCAACCACAGCCAAGAAAAATTATCAAGGGTCACGTTTTAAACGCTGTGACAAATAAAACTCATTTCGGGTGACGTTTCTGACACTGTTTGGTTCCTGTGAGAAATAGAAAGGTATTATTTTGCATGCCCAGCCCACTGGGCAGAGCACAAAGAGTTCACTTAAAGGAAAAAAAAAGGCTTTCAAGAATGTTTCTGGGTGCTCACAGTGAACAGCAACTATCCTACATAGAGTGTTGTGGTTTTGGGTTCTGCACTACAGGCTTTACAATCTGTTACATGCAACTATCTAAACAGTTCAAACCCTACCTTTTACTTTTACTGTGAAGCTGTAAAGCCTCTCAGTGTCCAGGGGTGTACAATAAATACCTAAGTCAACACTTTGGCTTCTACATGACCAGATTGAGATATAAGAGATTCTAAGCAATGCTATCACTGAAAATTTGGCCTTGTGGGGAAAGGTGTCAGATTTTAGGTCCTTAGAGGTAAAGGTCCTTAGTCAGGCTAAAGCCCATTGAAGTATTGAACTTCAGTGTTCACTAAAAAACTGTAGTTTTATTTTACAGCATTCATGTAACTTTTAGCATGAGTAGTTCAACCAACAGATGTTAGCGTTCGTGCAACTCCAAGGTCTATACTTCATAGGCTTCTGCTCGAGCAAAATGCCGAGGGAGAATATGGCCACATGTCGAAAACGTTGTCTGTCATGCAATAAAATTGCTACAACCTCCCTCAAGAAAATGAAATCCCAGGTTTGGTAGAGTTTTATTCCTGTTTGTTACATCCAGTCCCATTGTGACCATGGTTCATTATTTCATTTCACAGGAAATGTGAGAACCAGCTCAGGTCAAAGAAGAGTTGATTTAACTACCAGCAGAAATCTATCTAGATTAAAGATTGTAATCGCCTTTTGTTTCTTGTGTTCTTCTCATTCCCATCTTTAAGGTGGGTGAGAAATGGAGGGGACTGGCTACCATGGTGGGTGACTGTTCCCCTGAATTTCCCAGGTTTGAATAAGCGACCGCACTGAACTAAAATTCTGAACCTTCAGAGGTTCATCCATCACTTTTACTAAATTACCTCTTCATTCTCTTTTCTGCTAAGAATCTAATTTTTATAGCACTGTAGAGAATTTTTATAGCACTGTACTTTATCTTGTCACAGTATTTTTTGTCATTATTTTCATCTCGGTGAACTCTCGAATGATACTAAATAGACTGTGTGAGCCTGACTGTGAGGCAACGAGGGAGGTGTACATTTGCAAATGTTAATTACTTACCCCCCTAGCCTTTTGCCTGGGAAGTCAGGGTTTGTAGCCTTCTTGGGCAACACACAGAGAAATTGTCTATATTTAGTTTTGCTTCTTTCGCCAGCAAAAGGGTGAGATCAGATGTCTCTTTTTTTCTGGCAGGGTTGCCCCTACAGGTTGCAGAGAATCTGATTTCTTTGTGATAGGGAGAAAGCTAAAAATGAGCTGCTAAAGCTTTAGGGATTAGCTGGGTGTTTCCCTCATGCCAATCTAAAGAAGAAATGCTCCCAAGCTGTGTGCCAGTATTTGCATGTCTGGGGTCAGGGCCTCATTTATTACAGTCATGGGGCTACAGAGAACCCCTGTCCCAAATGACTTTCTCACGGAATCACAGAACGGCAGAGGTTGGAAGGGACCTCTGGAGATCATCTAGTCCAACCCCCTGCCAAAGCAGGTCCACCCAGAGCAGGTTGCACAGGAATGTGTCCTGGTGGGGTTTGAATGTCTCCAGAGATGGAGATTCCACACTCTCTCTGGGTAGCCTCTTCCAGGGCTCTGCTGCCCTCAAAGGAAATAAGTTTTTCCTCATGTTGAGATGGAATTTCCTGTGTTCCAATTTGTGCCTGTTGCCCCTTGTCCTGTCACTGGGCATCACTGGGAAGAGTCTGGCCCCATCGTTTTGACACCCGCCCTTTAGATATTGATGAGATCCCCTCTCAGTCTTCTCTTCTCCAGGCTAAACAGCCTGGAGAACTTTTTATGTAATTTGTTTTTACTAAATTTATCTAAATTTTATCTAAAACAACTGAGAAGAGATAGGAAAAAGGGATGAAGTGACTTGTGCAAGGTCATATATAACCCTGTTAGCCACCTCCCCACTGCCTGTGGCTGTAAGTAGCTTCCTCAAGGCCTGCATTTAGAGGAAAGGTTTAGGTCTTCATGTCTGCATAGCTGATGCTTAGGAAAGTGTGTTTATCTGTCCCTGCCAAGTCCCTGGTCACCTTGTCTGTCATCCTAGAAAAAGTGTTTTCCAGGATGGCGGGAGGCGAGGAAAAGGCAGCAGAAAGGAAATCTGGCATTTTCCCCTCATCCAGTTTTCTCTGCCCTCCCTCATCCTAACCTGATGCTAGGCCTGGCAAAATGATGGTTTTCTAAAGTGAGACCAAATAAATGTGTGTGGAGGTCAGGGGTGGCAAATTTAGCTAAAGATTTTAGTTTTGCTAAATGTTCACCCAGCCCAACTCGTATATTTCATTCACCTGAACACACAAGCCTGTGCAGAAGGCCTAGAGGCAGAAAAGTCATTTAGACTTCCACAGCCATAAAAATTTGTTCAATTAATACACTGTCGCATCAGACAGCTAGATCTTCACCCCCTATTACACCTCCTTCATCCTTCTCCTGGTAGCAGGGGACGAATGTGAAAGGGCCTTGACGGTGAAGCCAAGGGAACACTTCCAGGGTGGAGAGGGACAGGAGGCAGAGCACTGTGTGCTCAGCAATCCCACCCTAAGGCCATTAGAGTTGCTTGTAATTATGAGCTGATCTTTGGAGCAGCTGAAGACATCAGCCACCCAGGGCAGCAAAGGTGAGCTCCAGGGCGATGCCGTTCCCTTCCCACACAGAGCAAATGGGTGCAGTAGATGGAGGAACCCAAATAGTGGTGGATCTCTTCAAACACTAGATAGCGGAGAGAAACCATCCTACCCCAGGGGAGTGATGGAGATGCAGGGAACAGACCCCAATTTCTAGGCTGATGGAGTGAAAGAGCAATCTTGGACTGAAACTCATCATAGGAATTAACATAAACCCAGTGTTTTACGGAGAGGGTGCTTCCAGCAGGTAACTTCAGGCTGCTGCCTCTGAGCGCCTTCTCAATTCATCTCCACTTTCCACCTCTGCCTTTCAAAACTGGAAAACCTCAGGGAAAATATTTATACAAAGTCACCCTAGCTCTGCAAGGCAGTAACAAAACAAAATGATGTCTTCAATAACAGTGCCAAGCACAGGAACAAGTCGTATGGACATAGGCACATTTATAACATGGACAGGCAAGAAGTTCTCTGCGGATGTACGTTGTACATCTTCCCAGACTGCTGCCTGGTAGCATGGATCCCATCGAGTGAGATATCAGCAGTGATTCACTTTGGATGCCTACATCAGGATTTCCTCTGTTAGTGACCAGGTTCTAGGAAAGAGAGACAGGGAGCAGCGTCCCATCACTTTGTGATTGCACTGCCCCAGCTACTGCCCCTCAGATACACATCGGGGGAGAAATCCAAGAAAATATGTGAAGGTGGGTTTTCTCAAACACCATTATCCTTCTCTCTCCTGGGCCTGCAGAGGGATGGGACAAGAAGGATTAGTGCACTGAGAGCCAGAGAAGGGCTGATGGTTGTCCTTCAGGGTTGATGCCTCTTGCTCAAGCCTGAAGCTGCAGTAACCTCCCCATATTGCATCACCAAAATCCTATAGAGAAATCCCAGCATCAACATCAGTGGAATCAAGCAGGAATTAACCAGACTACACAATCAATGTAGGAGGATTTTCTTTCTCTTAGGATTTGGGAATGGGCCAAATGGAGAGAAACCTTTGGCTGTTCAGGAGTCCTGGACGGCAAGAGAGCAAATACAAAAAAAGAAACCAGAAGGGGGACTCTGTCCCAATGCAAGCTTGCAATCTGCATCATTTAGAAAAAGTCTGAGGTTCTCCCCTTAAAGTTTGCACGTTTTCATTGCCAAGGGCTGTAACACAGCTTTAAGCCAGTCTGGTTTTACCTGGGCACAAGCCTAGCCAAGGAACTGTCTATCTGTCTGCTGACGTGGGTCTCCAGAAATTGAACAAGAAAGCTTAAAAAACAGCAAAGTCAAACTGGAGAAGACCACAAGGCTTTAAGTATTGTCGCAACTGAAGTGGGAGGACTAAGAAATGCCAAAATATTTCAAACGACTGCAGATGATCAGTTCAGCACACAAACAGCTGCCCCCTTCTATCCAGTACTAGCTATAGCAAGACTGCATTAAACGAGCCGTGATCTGTGGTGGCCATCGCTAGTGACACCACCACTACAGCTCTACTATTAGTAGACATAATTTTCAGATCCATTTCTGAGGTTTGCATTCCCCGCAGGAAAGCTTCATTAAGCTCCCTATGTCTGCTTTGTACAGAGAAACATCAGCGCTAGGACAGGGTTTGACTCAGCCTTTTTAGGGGTCAAAGTAACCTCTTGCAGTCTGAAAAGAAGAGCCTTCACTGAACACTGTCCTAGTTCTCCTCCTTGCCCTGTTGAGAATTGCCATCCAGATTGCCAGGGAAGCACTGAATTTTGCACCTCGTTTACTACTATTTTTTTTTAAAGTGTAACTTTTAAAACTTTATCCGCATCGGCACTTTCATCAGTTGCCTGAATTGAAGTACTCAGGGCTACCATGTTCCTCCAAAGTCACATTTGTTATTTATTTTACTGGTATTCAGTTGAAAAGCCTCCTGTCACTAACTTGTTACACTCCGGCTGCACGCGTGTCCGTGCTGGTGTTCACAATTGTCCGGTTTCTCAAATGTACTCTGCCTATTTAAATCTCCCAGTCCCCGATTCTTGTCTTACCTGCTGTACAGAGAGAGCGGAGCCAGGGAGGGTGGAGGTGATGACAGTGGGGTTTTTTTATCTGTAAATCTCTGGGGGGATAAGGTTGCATGGTTTGCAATTAGACAGGCAGGTACTGTGGCAGAGGACATCATTTCCTTCAGCAGGTTATCATTTTGAAAAAATCAGGAACCTTTTAATATACAGTATATCTTGCTGAATCTATTGTGGCTTTCTCTTATCCAGCTTAAAAGACTGAGCTTAATGGCCTTTAACTCTTCTGACAAAAACAAGGGTTTAAGCTGGGCTTCTTTATCCCCTTCTTCATATCCAGCTTGCAGCTGGGCTGCAAATGCTTTGCAATGCAAAATGCAGAGCAGGCTCTCTCAGCAGCTCCCCACTGTCACGGCTCCGACGGCCGAGAGAGGCTGCTCACACTGGGTTCTCAAGCTAAACCTCCAGTATTGAGCCTAAACCTCCAGTTTTGGCAGCATTATCTGTGTCATGGCCATCAGAGGCAGCCCCAGCCCTGGGTTACTGGAGCTTATCTTTTGTTGCAGAAGAGACATAGAGTTAGGTTTATGAAAGGACCCATGTGACAGATGAGGCTGAAATTTCCATTATTTTTTTTTTCTTTGGAATTGTGCAAAAGGCAGAAGCTGTAGCTCTAAGCTTGCATTTCCAAATGATGTAGCAAGAAATCTAGGACTTGGAAAAGATGATTCTTGGAAAAGGCAGTGCTTGTAAAATCCTCAGTATTTTGAGGGGAGACCTACAGGATGGACTGCAGCAATGGAGTAGGGAATGGACCACTGCTTAGACCATTACAGTGTTTTGGGTTTTTTGCTAGCATCCTCCTGAGTGCACAATTATTTTTCTCAACTGTATTTCCAGAATTTCTATAACTTGCAGTGGAAAAACAATATTCGAGAACTGTTTGTTACAAACGGGTGATGAGAAGAAGCCTAGGCTTTGTGGAAAAGTTATTTCCATATCCTCTGTGTGTTTTGTGCTTTGCTGATCAGGAATTGTTTGACAATCACCAAAACTATTTGTCATCAGAACCTTTTCTCTGACAGAGGTAGACATTTTATTTTTCTAAGACTTTTTTTCATGAAGAAGTTCTAGCATAGGAATTCTTCACTTTCGCCAAACTTCAGACTAAACTGGAATTAAGGCTTTGTACTTAATTTTTTTTTGATCAACAAGCCCAGGAGATTGAATTTTTTTAGCTACAGGAGATAATCAGTTCATTTTTAATGCCTGCTGCCCCAAGCTGCAAGAAGCAACAGGATAGCTCCTCCAAACTATCATTTGGTGAGGTTGTGTCCTTTTGTTCAACAAAAAAAGCTCCGGCGTAGCGAGTCTTTTTCCAACAACGAGGAGTTCAGTCATGCAGACCTATAACAATGCAATGCCAGCAAAAAAGTTTTATCTTAATTTCCTGATGCCAGCTACATGATATGACAAGAGTTATAAAGGATCTTTTATCTTGTCAGACAGAAGGGGCCATCGTCGTCAGACCCCAGAGACTGATCTTCAAGGTCTGTCTGAAAAATTATGCACCTTAAAAAGCCTGATCCCAAGCCAGTAATCACCGAGCAATACCCATATATTAGCTTTCTGGGCTGCACTGGACGGATAACTGGAAAGACAGCCAGGCTTTGAACTTCAGTGGTATTTTACCTGGAGTCTTCTGTCATCAAGCTACAACTTTTCTTTGGAGCCACTGCTGTCTTACTTCTTGATTTAAGCAGTGTTAGATAAAAAAGGTTAAAATTAAAACTTTTTTTTTTTTTAAATTTTGTTTTCAACACATTTCTTCTCCTGAAAACATGTTCATTTTATAATTACTTTTAGTGTTTTGCATTAATAAAAAAGATACTTTCTGTAAATTCTTCCCTTCACCCTTCCAATCGCTAATTTTCAGGGATGGCATGAAGAAGGCAGAATAGTGCCTCTGACTTGCTCAGCAGGCTCAACGTATGCAATGGAAATGGGGGAAAACAGCTATTTTTCATAAATATGAGCAAACGACAAAAATGTAAATGGAATTTAGAAACAGTATTGAGGCCATAGTGACATGTACTAGTTAGAATTAACATTCTTTTGTTAGAAGAGGGATCTTAGGTGTTTCTCTGGGCACGCTCATTTAGTGACCAAATAGCAAATTTGCTGCTAGAAATTACCAGGGGAGGAACAGAAACACAGCTTAGACCCCTGAATCCACCCTATGTGTAATTTTTGCCATTCTGGGACATCCCAAAGTGTCTCTTGACGATGTCTCTGCAGGGAGTGGGACTCCTACTTGTCCTGCACCCTATCTGCCAGCCCTGCATGGAGGGCTCTGCGGCATCCTTGGCAACATTATTTATCATGTGGGGAATTATCGGTGTTCAATGCAATTTATAGGTTGTCTGTATTAAGACTTCACCGTGTATTCTGAATCCATGGGATGCTCCATGACAAATTCCTGGAAATATTTAAATTATCTTCTTTTTACCTCCCCTCATGAAGAATTTCTCTTAACATCACTCAGAGCCAAATTCTTATATTTTCTTATACATAATTTTCTTGTGCCTTTGAGTTGGGATATGTGTTCTTTAAGTGTTAGGTCTCCATTATATCTACTTAGTGTGCTTTTATGATATATTTTGTTTCTTAGATATGTGATTAATTGTTACCTCTCTTAAATCTCACAGTTGCCAAAGCTCGATACGCGGCTGCAGTGGCATAAGACAAACATCAAACATTTAAACTGATGCCATGTGGTGTTTATGCTTAGAGATGAATTTATTTGGAATGATTTTTTTTTTCCCATTTAATTCCGTGCAAAACTTTTACAATCAAGACTGAAACCTAAATAAAGTTGTTAGAATAAATGACATGAGGACATCTACTTGTCTGTGCCAGATAAATTCCCAGGGCATATGAAAAGGGGAGATTTCGACCTTGAACTTTTGTCTTGCGGTATTATTTGCGGACCAAGTGAACCATTCCCAACTGTTTCCGAAATACAGGCTCCAAAAGTAGGAACTGCTCGTACATGGTCAGGACAGAACAATTAATTCAAATTGTCAGGATTTAACTCACATTTCAGGATTGCTTTGAAATTTTTTCCTTCTTGGTAATTTAATTCTTTTGCAGCTCTCTCTCACCGGATTGAGAGAATTGGATTCTTCTACCCCTCTTCTTATTCCCCGCCTACCCCCCCCTTTCTAAAATGGGAGATATAATTTATACCTGTTTCAGTGAATTTGCCACAATAAAGAATCCATTCCTTTCAAGGTTTTTTTAAATCTCCTCAGAGAGTGAAAGTACCATTTGCTGAAATTAAGGTGCATTTTGCCAGAAATGCGATGCTAATCCTCTTAGTTTTAATGGTTTTGAAATGGTTTGTATAAGAAGGTAAACAGAGTAGTTGATTAATAGGAAGGAAGTCAATTGGCCATGTTGCAAGTGTTATATGCTGTACTGTACAATAGTTCTTTATTTCTACGGAGTCAAACACAGACTGGTCTCCTTTTTAAAGTTTTAAAGTGAAAAACGATACATCTTCTTATACTGTACAATTCAGAAGTGTTTGATTCCAGCACCAGAAAAAGCAAGCAGTGCACTTTTGAAATAGAAGTCAAACAAATATCACTGATAAGACATTGACGTGACACCAGTTATCTTCCCCTTTTATTGAAAATAGGCAGATATAATGAGGTGCTTCACATTTTAAAGTCTTAAATCTTAGAAAGCTCCAGGCCTAGATGGTTTTGATTTTGGCTTATTAAACTTGCGGCGCAGGGAGGGGGGAAGGAAGGGAGACGGAGTGACTCACTTATCGCCGATATTTAACCTTTCATTGGCCAAATAGATTTTTGTCTGTAATTTATTAAAAGGGTTTGTTCGTTCCTGAATGACTTCCCGGTGTATCCTAGCTGAGCTCAGATGCCAAGACCTGCTCAAGCCAGGCAGGTGCCCTGGTAGGCCCCCTCCCCATTAATAATTCACTCCAAGGTCTCCCAGAGCGCACTATTTGCATGTAAGGTGATAGGAGCCAGCAGTTCCCTTAATTCTTTTGTCTGGCACAATAGCAAAACTCTCGATGTCACGAGCCATGAGGCCCAAACGCTCACATCAGTTGTAGTCCATCAATTAACACTTACAGTTAAGTGCTGCAACAGAAGTGTGAAGTGGTTGAAGATCTGAGGAACAGAGGCAATAGGTAACCCAAGAGCTTTGGAGGAAGACGTGGTGGCTGCAGTTACAAAAGATGGCTGGGACAGAATTTCAGGGTTTAAATAGGGGAGAAGACGAAATAAATTTGAGAAGTAACTGAGGAATAATTAGAAGTTGAAGCTTCTATGGCTGCAGGAAAGGAGTTTGCAGAGCTCAGGGCAAGCATGGTGTGGGCAGTAGCCCACTGCCGCAAGAGCAGAACTGCCTTCATCCTCTTCAAAAGAGAACCTTTACTAGTAAATCCAATGAAATATTACCACATAATTTAAAAATCAATGAAGGGCTGTCTGAGGGCAATCATGTTATCTCTTGCACCTTTGTCCTGACTAGAAAGGTACTTTTTCTAAAGCTAGCTC
The DNA here is from genome assembly GCA_033628505.1 of Tringa tobata. Lineage (NCBI taxonomy): Eukaryota > Metazoa > Chordata > Aves > Charadriiformes > Scolopacidae > Tringa > Tringa tobata. The sequence goes on from JAHREE010000099.1 coordinate 2,730,339, forward strand.
TGGAGACCTTTGCTAGCTGAAGCAATTGATCAGAATCATCTAATTTGAGAAGGTGACTTAAAAAAAAAGTTTGTGGAACCAAGTACTCCCTCTCTTTTTTGGGTCTAATAACAGATAAAAATGAGTCAAGAAATGACAATGTTAATTTAAAAATAAAACCAGAGAACTAATGCAATGATTCTGGATTTCGTCAGGTTCAGACACCACAGACTGGCGTCTTCACACACGCAGTAGTCTTTCAGCAGGTAAACTAAAACACTAATAATTTTTGTTTAGAAATGAGATAAAAAACAGACATGCAGTTCAATTTAGGGCGGGACAAGGGCATGAAGAAACCCGGAATAAGGTGCAGCCCCTTTGTGTAAGCAGCTCTGAGGGATGGGAGGCTCTCCAGAAGCAGTTTGACCTACTGGGTTTCAGTGATGTCTATCACTTCTCTATCGCACAAATACCTTTTCTTTTGGCTTTGAGTAAAGAACAATTTTTGCAAGGCATTAATTTATGACTCTATCTCATCTTGCAAATCGCAGCTCTCATTTAGTGAACCCCATGCATAGTATAAATAATTAACTCTCCATCTTCATATTAAGCCACAAGTAACAGAATTATCTAAGAGCCTTTGAGAGCTATATTTGCCTCCTAATCAATAATTTGTTATTGACTCAGCATTAGGACCTGACAGCTTTATAAATTTATTGTATGGGAGAAATAGAAGGAAATAGAAATAGTATGAAAACTACTACCCATTCTCATTCTACATTACTCCTGGTGAAATAACAGAATTTCTATAGGAATACAGCTAAACATAACAGAGTCAGGGCAGAATACGTGCTAACAAACACATCTGTACCATGAAATCTAATTATTGACTCTTCCAACACTTTTAAACTTTCCTTCCAAGTTGGCTACACTTTCATCTCAATTGTGCTAACGTCATTCAAGAACAGTTTCATTAGATTAAATGGTCTGGTAGTCAATGCAATTGTAATCAATAGCTGTAACTCCAAGAAAATAGCTGGATGGAGACTTTCAGTTCTCTCTGCCCTGTTCTCTGATTGACTTCAGAAGTGCTGCAAAGCCCAAGAAGCATTTCTGTAAACTATATTTTAAAGGATTTCCAAGCCTTCCAGTTCTACAAAGCTGTCATTCCTTATCTTTCAAAGCAAAGAGAAGGCTTTTTTAGCCTGGGATAGAGTTTAATGTCTCGGGCTGTGACTGACAGCAGGCAGAGAGAAATGGATAAAGACCGTCCTGGTCTGTGTGTACACTCTGCTTGGCTGTAATGTCCTTGCTTTCCTCGGTTGCATCATTGCAACAGCCTCCCCGACATGAAAGGAAGCATTTCTGAAAGGTTTGGGAGCCCTGACAAAGTAAAGCACTGAATCTTCACTGCACCTTCAAAAAAATCCCAGTCCACACATAACTTTGGTTTGTTTGGTTTTGGTTTTTTTTCCCCATGGGGCAGGATGCTGCTCCTCCTCCTCCCTGCCTTTCCCCCAGTGTGGGACCCAGCAAAGCTCAAACCAAGGATCGCAGATACCATCAGAGAGACTCCTGTGAACTTCATTATCCACGAATGCACACGAGACCCGTCAGCAGCAGTGCAGGGAGCCAGCAGCACAGAGCATGAAATATGGCCAGGGCTGCTTGATCAGTTGCACACCCTTTACCAAAGTCACTTTTGGCATGGCAAACACCATGTCAGGGATGCTCTCTGCAAGATTTCTCTGTTGTTCCTGAATATTTGAGGCCAGAACAAGCTATAATTCCACATATTATTGAATTAATTCCATATTATTGAATATTCCCTTTTCCTTGGTACATTGCAGATCCATCGTATTCATCACATTCATTTCAGTTTCACCCTTTCATTCTGCACTTTACTGGTCTTAAATGCCATGTGTAGCTCCTACTGTCCTGACATATGCAGGTGTTTGCCCTACACTTGACATCTCTCAGCCATGCTGAATCTCGAATGACTAAGCAGTGATCCATGTAAACGTCATGTCATCTCGAGTTTGATGGGATACCTTTTAAACACAGGAGGTGAAAAAGATAATCCCTTCCCCTTCTTTCTTTCACCTGAAAGATAAATCACTCTATTTTGTACTGTCTGGAAAATTAAAAAGCTTTTATTTAGTGCCACTATTTCAGAACAAGCACCTTTATGAAATACAGAGGCACTTTGGAAATGCAGAAGCGTATTTTCAAATGAGTGCAGATATTCTCAACACCACTTTATGTACTTATTATAGGTCTTGCATTACAGACTCAGAAACTGATGTATTTATATTTTTCATGGTGTCTCCAGCAGATGATGGGGTATATGCTGCAGTTTTCCTTATATACTTGGGAATGTAAGAAAAAGACCTCTTATTTTAGCAAGTCTTGAAATTTTCATATATTATCTTTCAAGGCTTTAGAGCATTTTCTTGCAAAGTTCGTGCTATTAAACCTTTTAAGACAAATTGCCTTTAGCCTGTTGCTGTAACCATTGAACTGTGGAAACTGCAAGTGAGATTATTTTGCATAGGATGAGATCAGGATAAGTGGAATTTTAATTCCAATCTGCCCAGAAACTTTCTGTAGGTCCTGGAGTAACTAGTTTAGTTTCTATTAGTTTCTGTGAAAAAGTGCAGATAAAAAAACTGAAACACTCTGAATTCCATCTATCAGTCCTTTCTTTGGATATAAAATTCAAGCTACACTAGATGTAAGATTTCAAAAGTGAAAGATGGGCCCATATTAAGAACTCGTTGTTACTGTGCTAAAACTCTAACTTCAAGTGAGTTTTTCCATGACTTCTATTGCTTGATCTATGATCAGAGGGCTGGACCACCTCTGCTATGAAGACAGAGTGAGAGAGTTGGGGTTTTTCAGCCTGGAGAAGAGAAGGCTTTGGGAAGACGTTATTGCCCCTTCCAGTATCTGAAGGGGCCTATAGGAAAGATGGAGAGGAATTTTTTACAAGGGCATGTAGTGATAGATTGAAGGGTAATGGTTTTAAACTGAAAGATAGGAGGTTGAGATTAGCTACTAGGAAGAAATTCTTGAGGTTGGTGAGACATTGGCCCAGGTTGCCCAGGGAAGCTGTGGCTGTCGCATCCCTGGAGGGGTTCAAGGCCAGGTTGGAGGGGTCTTTGAGCAACCTGGTCTGGTGGGAGGTGTCCCTGCCCAGGGCAGGAGGTTGGAACTGGATGATTCTTAAAGTCCCTTCCAACCCAATCCATTCTATGATTTTCTGCTCCTGCTCCATTTGGGTCAGACTGAGAAACAGTGGTCCAGCAGGAGCAGATATTTTAGCACAGGCTGCATTGCATAAGCTGCAAGCCTTTGTGCTTTGTGCTGGCTGGTACCAAGTCCATTGGAATACATGGACTGATGCAAGAAAACCTTCACTGCTGGCAGGTGGTGCAATGCACATCCCTTTACCCAGCAGAGGATGTTTGATACCCTCGCTAGCAGCAGCCAGGGTGGCACGAGCTCTGGCACCACGTGCTGATGTTGTGGCTGAGCTCTCTTGTAGCTCGAAACCCAGCAGGCCTGTCACTAACTCTATCAATTAAAGCCTATGCTGCTATATAATTCGGCTGAGTGCTGGAAAAGGCTTGTTCTCACTGGGGTGTAACAAGAGTAATTATAATAATGATTCGCTCATTCCTCACGACCGTATTTTCTCTTAGCAACAGGCTCAAGCACCACAAGAAATGTGAGCAAAGTTGAAAGAAAATTCTCTTTGATGCAAAGGAGTTTTTGTTGCTGTTTTGGTTAGGGAGGGCAAGCAGGGGAGTCTGTCAATGCAGTCAGCTAATGACAAACAGGGGATAAAGCTCCACGGGGATTAGCCAAGTCTGAATGCAAGTCAAGTGGTCTGATTCTGTAATTTCAACCAAGTAGCAAAGCAACCTACAGGCTTTTTAGTGTTTAGGTTGCCACAAAGAAGCTTTGCTGTCATCTCTGAAACACTTTCTCAATAAGAAATTTCCTGGAACACCAAGGTCTTGTTTCTTCTGGGAGGTTAAGTCATTGCATTATCTCCTCAGGTGAAAATTCATTATGCTCATCTTCTATGTGGGTTTGAGCAGCCTCTTCCTGTACAACAGGCAGCCCATCTCTGCCTTAGGCAGTAACAGCATCAAGTGGTGTTCAGTGCTACTTATCTTGCTCACCTGCCAATTAGCTATAAACTGTAAGAAGCATTGTACCCAAAAAGGAAAAAAAAAAAGAAAAAAAGAAAAAAAGAAGCTGGATCAGTTTCAAGTTTAATTACTCCAAAAGAATTCAATATATTATTGCCTCAAAAAAAAAAATCTGAACCTTTAATCCTCTTTGAAGATGTTTCTTACTGATATATCCCATCACATATTTTTAACACTGGTGACAGTACTTAGAGAAATCATATCCTATGTTCGGTTAAGCCAGGAAATGCATTTGATTCTTCTACTATAATTTTCACAGACGCTTAGCAAATGCAACCTCTTTACTCCTTGTAAACCATCCTGTTGATGGCACCTGGTTAAATGCTATGTAATAAAAAGAATAGCTGTAAATTAATTTAATGTGTTTGTGTCTATATGGTGTAACACATTTGCCTTGCACATATGAACTTATTATTCAAGCATTACCTTTTTTATAAAGATGTTAGGGTCCTTAAAGGGTTTCCACAGCACAGTTTGTGCCTCACGACTCTGAGATTAAGCCCGCCCCAGGGAGGGAGCGCAGGTGAGATTCATCCCCATCCTCCCAGCCTGGCCCGCAGGGACAAGGGGACATTCAGGCACCAAGGCTAATCCCGTCCCAGGGGCTTGGCTCAGGTGGGGCTGGGGAGCAGAGAGGGCTGCTTGGAAGAAAATGTCCTTAATTCAGTGTGCTCTAATAGATGATGCTTGATGCAGGAGGAACAAAAATAATATGTGGTCAAAATAAACATGAGAAAGAAGAGGAATGGCTTTCTTTTCATTCTTTTGGTGTTTCAATGCAGCCATAAACCGCAGATTTCCAAGGGTGTTTTTCTAACTCACAAGGCCTGAGCAGACCACTGAGCATGAAGTAGCCAAAGCAGTGGGCTTGGCTGCAGGAGGGGTCGATGGCACGTGTGTGTGTGGCATCCGTTTGGGGTCACACAGGAGGATTCAGCAGGGAAAGCCTCCTTCTGTGGAAATGCAGCTATATATTCCCATAGCACTGCTCTCCTGAAGCGCAGGAGGTCTTGGTTTAAATGGAGATGGGACTGGTTGCTGGAGGTGACCTTGCCTGAATGCCTGCAAGCCAAAGCTGAAGGGACCAAGGGCTCTTAACCTCCCCTTCACCTCCGTGTCTACTATAAAGTATTATTGGAAGTGGTCAGGACATAAAATCTGGTTTTCAAGAGTCACCGAACAACCATGAAGGCTCTAGCAAGATTTCTTTGGCAGCTTTCAAAAGAATGCTCCAAGTGTCTTCAAAGTTTTGAATAATGATGTGTTTTTCACACAAGTGCAACACCTTATTTTCTTTCCCTGTGAATCAGGTACTAATCTGGGCGCTACAGAGACTGGGGTTTGCTGCAAATTATTAAAAAGTTGGCATGCTTCTTGTAAGCATTTTCCCATAATTGAAAAAGGACTGAATTTGTTTTATTTTAAAACTGAGCCGGTTCTTTGATGTCACCAGATTTACAAAACAACACTGTTTTGAACATAAACTACTTCAGGAGCTAAGGTACCTATAGGTTGACACTGTTTCTTGTTTCCTTCTGAACATATTCTCCAATTTTTTAAAAACTGAACTGTTGACATTCATATTCCTCAGTACATCTGTTCTAAAAAAATTGAGCAATTACAAAGTGTCATTTTAAGTTTTAAAATGTGACAGTTGAAAATTGAATAGACACTATCACCATTTGTTTTGCATTTTATTAGGTAGTGACATGTAATACAGCATAATGCTGTATTATTTTGGAAGAGGACACACTTATGGTAGAGTTGTTTATTTTAACTCTTTCTGAGTGTTCATTTCTTGATTTCTGAATATTACAAACACATTCAAGTACCAGCTTCTGAGACGCGTTTGTGTTGCTGAAACTACTCAGAGTTCCTGATGTGACAGTGAGGTGGCTGTAGAATGAAATCCAGCCGGATAATAAACCTGCACTTTTGCACTAGTTTGAGCCTAAACCCACAATGTCAAGAAGATTTAATATTAACCTCCAGCACGGTGCTGTTGGTTCACCCGTAGAGCCTTGGCCAAACCAAAGATTAGAGCTGCAGACAACAGTCTCCTTCCAAAGGACGTTCGCTTCTGGCTGGGGACAATGGCTAATTCATAGCGCGAGGGTGACTCGTTGATGACGACGCAGAAATTGGGATGGGAGGGAAAAGGAAAGTGCTGAAAAGCGGTGATTCTGAGGCTTTTTCGGCGGTTTAAGGCAGCCCTCTAGAGACAGAAGAGAGCACTGCACGGGGGATGCCAGCCGCACGGCAGAGACCTGGGCCGGGGATGCCAAGAACTAGTAAGTTTCCAGGGTTTTTTGTTCGTTTGGGTTTTTT
>JAHREE010000099.1:2756525-2820958 GCA_033628505.1 Tringa tobata
TGTCACACAAATCTGAGGGGGAGAGAGGATAATGTTTGCTGAGGGTTTCGTTCTGAAAACAAAAATATTTCCACTTCCAAATACCCTTTTCATGTTGGTTTTTGAGAATCAAACACATTTTTCCCAAACTCTCCTAGAGCACAGTGATATTTAAGCTTTTAGCAAGTTTACGGGAAAGCAAAACTCACCATTTCTTTTCTGTGTGAAAAATTTCCCAGACTTTCACTGTCAATTATTTCTCATTCTAATTTTTAAAGGCGAACTTAATTGGATTCAATACATTTGGCTGCTTTTTCCATATGGAATAAGACCACAGTGGGGTTTGACAGACCGCAGAGATGCTGCCATTACGAATCCTCTCATTAACCGATGGGGTAGGAAAATGCAGGGGTGCATTGTTCACACAGAGGGATTAATATCTGTACATTTAATCACTCTTTAAATAGCATAATCCTTTACTCCAGGGCCACGCTGCTCCTCAGCTGCCGGGGGGGGGGAGGCTGCAGCTGGGGGGAATGAAAGCTTCTTGCTCTGGTTATTCAGCAGAAACATTGCAGAACTGGGAATGATCTGGATCCACTGCTCCTTCTCAAGTCTCTGCTGTCACCTCCCCACTGCTGCTCTGGCATCCGTGTCAGGCACTGCCACTTTCCTCAGGAAAACCAGGAGTTTGGGTTAATCCAGCTGCATTTTTCAGCCTGCCTGCCAGTTACGCAGCAAGGGTTGCCATACATAAACATTTTTTCAGAAATCTGATATTATTCCCTACTGCCAATTAGGTTTTGCATAAGCATTTTTTCCCCACTCTTTTTCCACTCTGTGGAAAAGCCTGATGTTTTTCTTCCTAAGCCCAGCTGAAAAGTCAGCAAGCTGAGTGATTTGCAGAACGGAAAATTAAAAGAAGGATGGATATGGCAAAACATTTGGTTTTAACTTTCTAAATGGAAGCAAAAGGTTTTCTTCTGCATGCCCAAGTCAAAGCATTTAATTTGGATTTGTAAAACTGAATCAAAGCTCTGCATTGCAGCCTGGTTTGACACAAGAGGCCCAACTGAATGTTGTGTCCCCAGACTCATGATGGTTCGTAGATACCAAGCTGATTTCACTGTGGTTACTCCTCTTCAGGTCCAGGACATAAAACATATTAAAACTCATTTTTGTAATGTTACATGTATCTCCCTGGCAAGGTATGGCAGCCACGAGGAAAGGGTAGAGGGGCAGGAAGGAGGTGAGTTTCTTTGCACTGCTGGTAAGAGAAAAAACAGTGTATTTTAAACCAGTTTGTTTGCTAAGCCCATATTACATTGGAGATAATATTGAGGACTTCTGCCCCATTTTGAACCATTTGCCATGCCTTCCTAAGCCCGTTTTATTTGACAAAACTGGAAAACTTTCCTTGCATGTCTGTATTGCACAAACCACTTGGGTGTGTATCAGCCCTTATGCAAAATGCTCTTTGAAATACCACTCTTACTGAATTCTAATGGCAGTCTATGCCTACACAGTTTATTAAATATTGAATTATAACCTCAGCTACAGAATGCCTTGAGGCTGATAAATTTCAGATAAGAAGTTGAATAAAATACATGTTTATCATTAAACTAACTAAATTAACTCTAAAAGTTGTAATGTATCTTATCTAGTACTTATTGCACTTAAAGTCACAACTAGAACACGGGCCATACAAATATAAAACTCTTTTCATTAAAGAAATAACTGCTGTTTAGGAAGCTTGTTCATGTTTATGGACAGAAACCAATTTTCTAAGAATTAGAGTACTACAGATGTCCATGACTGTATATAAGTTCAGGCTGTTAGGGCAATAAATAAACTAGAAGCACGAGAACACAACTGCTTCCTTTCTGAAATGTAGCAAGCCATATTTCACAGAAGATAGGAACAATGTGCTTCCCTTTGGGCATTTCTTAGGAATAAGAGGTCAAACTCTTAAAGGGGGTCTCAGCCTAGCCTTCAAATTCAGATAGGTCTTTACTTTCATATCCCTGAATGCATTTACTCAGCTAAAACGTAGAGCATCTTATTGAGTTCCATTTTTGCTCTCTTTTTGAAGGATATGATTGGTGACTGGGTGGTTGTCCAAGCTGCAGAGCCATGAATTTCTCCCCTGCTCCAGACTCAAAACAAAGATCACCCCCAGCTAAACAACCATGTAGTGATGATTGGATATTTGGGTCACAAAGGTGTAACAGAAAGAAACCATCATGTCCTACTGTGTGACCTCATTGGGACTTCTGCAGTCAGGTTAGCCTTGGCTTATTATGGCCTAATGTAGTTTAAAAGAGAAAGGAAGGATTAAGATTAATCTCAGAGACTTGTGATGATCTTGTGGCCAGGCTGCTTTAATAACACTTTGTACAGGGTAGAGCATAATAATGGGACAAAGCTTATTTTGAGCTTATACAAATAACACTGTGGATTGCAAGGACCCAAGAGATGTGAGATGAGACACACACTCATAATTTTCCCCTGGAAAACGAAAAGATTGAGACATCTTTGCAGATACATGTTGAAGATTTTCAATTATCAACAAGTAAAGTAAAAATTGATTGAAGGAAATCCTTTAGGCTGGCAGACACTTTTCTGAGAAAGACGTGTTGAAAGTTGGTGAAGGCTTTAAATCAGGTGCTTACAGGTACTGGTTGTCACTCGTCTTTCAATCCCATCAAGAGACAATAGTGGTGCAGGAATCCAGTGCAGAGAAATGTCTCCACAGCTCTGGAAAGCGTGATGGCCTGTTCATGTTTAGGGTTTTTGCAACCCAGTGAAGATCCACCCCTACACCCATAAGCATATTTTTTGCATGGCATCTACCTTATTTCCCATTACAGCAAATTAGTTTTATCTGTTGTTCAGCTATTTCCTGGTCAATCACATCACAGACTACTCAGTAACAAAACGTCTTTACAGTTCCATGCAGAATTGATTACTCCATGTACTGTTTTATCTGCTTTAGGATGGCTGGGATCATATATACCTTGGTGCCCTGTGGTACCTCATACCAGAAAAGGTCACAGGACGCTCATCCTTGAGATGAACTCTCAGGTCTATCCAGACCTGCTACACTTTGTCTTTAGCAAGAAGCACAAATACAGTGATTGTGCTGATCAAAGAGATCATATACTATATACTGTCAGTGTATAAAAGACAGCCTCACACAATGACATAAATCCGAAATGCAAACACCTCTTTCGTGATTAACATCAACCACCGCTTTGTAGCCTTTTTTTCATGAATAATTGACTGGTTGTGAACTAACTGTTGGGCTTACTTTTCATTTTATTTGGCATAAATACACCTAATGGCCATGCTTATAGTTCCATGACTTGATAGACGGTCTGCCAGTTTGGGAAGTACTCCCAAGGAGCCTTTCTCAAGCAATACAGGAAGGCAACAAAACCCAGTTATTTTTACTTTTTTGGGAAGCTTTTTTTTCCTGTTTGTTGAAAAGTTTAACAAGGGTTAATTAAAAGCCCTCAGAGACTTTCTGCTAGTCTTTCCATAAGTCTTTCTACTAACTTCAGCAAGCTTATAATCAGGCCTTAAATACTGTATGCCTTAGGGATGAAAGTCTAAAGCAGATAATTAAAAGAAAATAGAAGTGACATGAATGAAAAATAATACTGATTGTGGAAGAGAGAATGATCTAAAATATCGAAACTCCAGTAGACTCACGTCTTGACACCTCGTACCCACATTGCAAATAACAACAGGAGACATAAGTAATAGTCTTTTCTGTCTACTCTTGCCAGAATTGCTCAAGAAATATCTTTTTGGGGGATTAACTGTTCCTGAACAGTTTCTTCAGTGTATTAGTTAAGAAAGTCTTTCTTCTTGTCATGTCTTTCTCACCTATGAGACTTTTCTTTGGAAAAAAAACAACCTTAACCCAGAAACCATAGTTTTTCAGATTAGAAAATACCAGATTCTGCTTGTCCCTTTAATCTTTCTGTGTTGAGAAAACAAGTAATGCTGCCACGCTCATCTGGAAACTAAGTGTTCAGGGCTAACAGACTCGTCAAACTTGGAAGGCATAGCTTTAGAGAAAACAGAACAAGGATGCTGTTCTTGTTAAAAAACCCCAACCACCACACTCTTTCAACATATGTTCAGTAAATCACTGAAGGAGAACTTAATAATGAGGGCTTCCTCTGGAAGAGACAGCAGCAGATAAATAGAGCGATGTCTGCAGCTGCAGAGCCTGGTTGCAGTCAGGAGAGATCCCAAGTGATCCAAGTATGTAGCTAGAACACATTTTGCTAGCGTGGTTGGAAGTCTGAGCAGATCATTGTTTTTGTAAGGTATGTCACAATTCCCAGTTCCCGCTTTCCAAAGCCCATTCCCACCTATATCCACCGGTGTTCACATAAACCCATTCCTTCTTAGAATCCGTGCTCCTTTAATACACACGTAGTAAAATTCTTCTCTTAATGTTTCTTGGAGTTAATATGGTACATCTGATCCAGGAGGTATCGAAATGATACGTTACTCTGAAATTATCAGAAATGCCTCCTTGGCTTTCTATATGCAAAGTTTAGCATCTTGCAATGGGGCAATAAAAATACCGAGGAAATGAGACATAGGACTTCGTTACCAGATTCTTTTAGAAGACTTAAAGTTCAGTTTGGATAACATGTCACCTCTTAGAATTTTTATTTCAGGTCCTGCACCTTTTTTCACCCATATTGCAATACAGCTTTCTATGGTGAAATTCTTCTATTGTACTGCTCAATAAATTTGCATAGCAAGTTATAGTATCCTTTGGTGGATAAAGGTAATATCCTGGAATATTCATGGAGAGTATCTATATCTCTATCTGTATCTCTGTCTATTTATCTACCTATAGTTATTTGCCAAGAAAGATTACAGAAGCAAGGGTCATTATCGTGCTCAGGAAAGAAATAGCTATATTTCTATTAGGAAAGAGACAATTATATAGCCAGGGACACCATCCACACCATCCACAGGCGGATGTTTTACACACTCCTTCATCCCCTTTGCCACCACAGATTAGACCATTTAATTTAATGCTGGTAAACCACACAAACCCTTTGCTCAAATTTATTGTGGGTTAAGCCCTCATGGGATCTCACTAAGGCAAAATGACTTTTGAAGACTATATATGTAAAAATCAGAGCATTACTCTGAGATATTGTCATTGCATGTTTGTGTTTGCAGTGCTATAAACTTGTGCCATCACTTTCATTACAGACCTGTATTTTCATTGATGTATGTCTTGTCAGAAAAAATTATTTTAAAGCTGAGGTTTAGCAGTGCAGTCCTCATCCTGTGAGGCTTATAAAGAAAAAAAAATCCCAAACCCTACTTTAAAACAGAAATATTGATTCAAGCTGATTCATGATTCTGTGGATAAATACAAGCTTTTATCCTGCTTTGGGAGCCCTGGGAATGCATGGCTTGGATGTCCCTGCTGCTAACCAAGGTGGGCTGCCTCTAGAATTACACTTTTAATTTATTAGACCAAGCAAGCTGCTTGTTGATATTGCACCCGAGTTTGCTTCAGCATTGCTTTATCATCTCCTACACTTGTAATAGCCCATCAAAATTTTTAAGGTGGCTTTTACATGCCTCTCAGATGGGCAAAATCTTATGAGATTTCCTTCTGGAAATCATGCCAAGGACCAGATGGAATTCATGAGCAGATATTTTCCTGCCTTTTGGAATCAAAGATTCAGATTTTGTGTCCTTTCAATCACCTTGCTTGAGTAATCACTCCATCTTTGAGTAATGTAGAGGGAATTAATTCACGCACATGCGAATAGCAGTTGGTACCACACTCTCCAACAGATTTATATTAGATGCAACTAAGGAGGCAGGCTGAGTGCCCGTAAGGTGGCAGCAGACTGGAGGCTGTGACATCTAGGATGGCTTCAGGCAGGCTCTTTGCTCTTGGACGGCCCCATGGAAAGACCTCCCCAGGCCAAAGGTAGCTGTACAGTCATTTTGTGTATTCCAAAACAGTGGAGGACTTTCTGTGACTGTGTAATCCATCTAAAGCTCGTGATCAAGACTGGAAGATCCTCAGCACCATAAAAAGAAATCAGTCAGCAACTCCTTGAATTTTTCTCTCTTTATAGTTACCAGATCAATGAGATACTCATGAATGCAGAGGAAATTCTTACATGAATACTGCTAAAGCATTATCATTTCCAGAGCTTGCCAAGAAAACGCAGGTGTTCCTCGAGCTCCGAGTAATAACAACCCAGGGCTCCTGGGTCTGGATGACAGGTATTCATGACAAAAGGAAGTAATCTTTCTGCGTGGGAGATAATTGCAGGTGATGTTTATTATGCCTAGGGTTGATAAAAATCAAATAGTGATTAAGGACATAGACAAAACTTCATCACTTTCTTCTTTTCTACGTTATAATTAGATTTTGTAGCTAGACTCTCAACTACCAGGTGAAATTTAATATAAGAAAAGTCAAAGATGTTCTAGAATATTATGATAAAAAGGATATAACAGATCACTTCAGGGTCTCTGTCCTCACTTGCTCCCTCCACAAATCTTAATTCTTCTTGTGAGGTTGCTTTTTTCTTCTCTTCTCTTCTCATGGCTGCTATCAGAAGTGTTTTAAAAAGACAAATGGGGTAGCTAGTAGACATGGAAATAATCTATATGAATGTGGATTTAAAGTCACTTTTTCCATTGCAGAAAGGAACTCGCTTGAGACCAGCTATGAGAAGTCCTTGGTAAAAATAAACTGAAGCTGTCCCCGTTTGCTTACAGCTAATAATCGCACAGTACTACTGAGAACTGGGTCGTTTTCCAAATTGTTCCATCAGTGGCTTGCTGATCTTGGACACCAATTTGGCTCTTTCTCTCAGCATGAGTTTTACATAAGTTTTCTTTCATTATCAGTAGCCCACATGGAGTACACTGACTGATAAGAACACAGGAGAAAGCAGCCAATACTTGCTATTTCATTGTTTGGGTTTATTTTAAACATTTACTGCATTAAAAAAAATATTAAAGAAGATGACAAGGCAGAGTTATAGTTGAACGAAAGGTTATGAGTTTTTTAGAGGAATTTTATCCACATGCTCTACACTAGTGGGGAGATGAGGGATGTTTTCAACCTATTGAACACAGGCTCCAGTGGCAGCTATGTATCTCAGAAAAACATTAAATTCTGTCTCAAAATCAGACCTCAATACTCTTCTGGATAAGCTACTTAATGAAAGGAAGACAAATCCTGCTGGGTTTTCCTCATGTTTGTAGGAGGAGAGTGGCAATATGTTGCTTTGTCTGTGCTTACTCTGTTAAGGGGTCTCCAAAATGGTTTTTATTTTGAAATTGGTCACTTACTGAGCTCCCTCTCGGAAATATAACTCCTGTTTCTTCTTGTCTAGTAATGTTAACCTAAAGAAAAGATAAACAGTTTTTGTTATTTGTCTTATTATGTTGCTCTCATTCATCCCTTCTGTAAGCCTACTTCAAGACTAACAGGAAAACAAGATCTTATTAAATATACGAATGCTTTGCCACTGATGTCACCAAAAGAAGATTCAGACCATCTTTCATTTTTGTGGCTGAGAACTAACCTACAAAGGCAGTATGGATGGCTCAGTCATCTCAGCCATCCTTGGTCTTGGGGCATGATGAGAACTGGAGGAAAAAAATAAAAAAGGCTTTAAAGCTCTTCATCAGGTGATTCATTATTTCCTGAGAAGAATAGTCCTTCCAAAAAGTGCTAATACATTAAAAGTTTCCTTCATCATTATGTAATTTCGAAGAGGTGGTCCTTTAAACAGTCTGAGACATTATTAATCAATCACTAGTACTATCCTTTATTGACTGCGTATATAAATGATATCTTATATGCTAAATGAAATTAAGCAAGATGAAATTAAAGAAATTAGTGTGATACAGTTACCCTATTTCTTAGCAGGCACCAATCTCCAGGAGACTTAAACCAATGCTTGATCTGTAGCTTTCTGATCCATGCACCCACACATATTGCAGTACGTGTTCACTCAACAGAAATGCAAAAGGATTTTGTTTAACTCTTCAGCGACATTCCTGTCCAACTTAGTATGCTATTTGCACATTTGTCACTTTGTGTTTTCATTTTGCTAAAATTCATTTACAGTCATGCAGAGTGTTCTGACTTCTTGACTCCAGCACCTCTGTGAGCTCCTGTAAGTCTGAAACATCTCCCCCTGCTCCAGGCAGGCTGCAGCACCAGCATGTATCAGCTACAGGAGCTCGCTCACTCACTCACTCATCAATTAGTTTTGCATTTGTATTTTTCCTGGAACATGCTCTGCCCTAGGCCTGAGGAGAGCCACCGCACATGATTTGCAATAAAATGAATGTTGTGTTTGCTCCCAGCTATAGAAAGCAACTCGTGAAATGACACATAGGATATCCCAGGGATAAGGTCCTGTTTGGTGGTAATAAAGAATCATAGAAGCAGCTCTTCCAGTTTATCATGGTGTTAAAAATTTGATACTAGAAGGAAGAATTTTTTCAATCCATTACTCTTGATTACAAAGAAAATGCCAGTTCAGCTACATTTGTGGTACTTTCACGTGATACAGTCTGTCTAAAAACCTGCTGGCTGTGGTCAATGGTCAAGTTATTGTTTAGAACTACACAGAAACCAAGTATATTTACTATTCACTTCCTTTTTGCCCTCCATTTTGATTGTAAAACGTTAAGTTAGATTCATAGGTTCTAACTAAAATCTTTTAAGCTAGTAACATTTGAAGACGGAAAGGCTGAACTGAAAGCAAGGGCATGCCGTACCTCATTAACAGTGCTTCCCAAACTACAGGGCTGGAAATAACATATCTATTTTAAAAAGGCTGCCTGGGCTTATCGAAGGGATTGCAAAATTCCTTCATTAACATGGTAAGCCAGTTAAAGCAGTAATTAAAATTAGACTTTCAAAGTCCTTAAAGTTAATGGACCTGTAGAAAACCTTCCAGTGAAAAGAATGCTTACAAAAGCCTTATCAACATATAAAAAATCCAAAAGAATCACAAACCCAGAAGAGTTGTTACAGGGAAAAAACTTAAGCCTTTAATAGACTGCTTTGCAATGAGTCTTTTAGTCTCTTTGAGACCTATGAATTGAATGTTACCTTTCCTGAGCTGGAATGGTATTAATAAGCTTTCCAGCATATTTAAAATCAGGTGGAGAATTTGCAGGTGATACACAGTTAGCTGTGTTCTGAAGTCCACAATTCCAGCACAGTAAGGAGACCAAAGAAAGCTGTGTAAAAAAAATACATATGATGACGTAAATGAAAAATATTTTTGAACCCAAACTCTTCTGCCCAGCCTGAGGCAAAGATCCAAATATCCTTCATTAATAAGGCAGATGTAGTTGGTTAGATCATCCCCATATGTATAATGACCTCCTCCCCTGCAGAACTTATTAGAAAGAGCAGAAATGGTACACTGCTTAATAGAAAAAAAATATGCATAAATCATTTATTTCAATCACAAGATAACACTTTTCATAATTTCACACAAAGAAGTGAATAGATATGAATATCCATGTACAATTGCTGCACTAGTAGCAGTTATAAAAAATAAAATACCTAGATAATTACTAAATGGAAGTTTATGAGTGTGTGCTCATGTATGACTTTTTATATAGAAGCAGGCACTGCCATCTACGTATCATTTTGAAAGCCTTCTGTTGCAAGCCTCTATTTTTGTCTTTGCTTAGTGAGAAGGAGCCAGCCCAATTTAAAACAAGAGGAAATTGAAATCCTGCACATCCAAAAAGAGCACATGTGACAAAAGTGATTTCTGCTCTGACATTTTGAAGAACTACAGGGTAAAGAGAACAAATTCTGCCTCTAAGAGTGTAGATGTGACAGATATCACTTGGTTATCAGAATGTGGGATCAATATAAATGTAGTATCTGGCAGCTTCAGTCCTGCCTTTCCTCTGCAAACATCGGGAATGAATTTGTTTCACCTCTCTTCAGACACCCAAGAATATTTTGGGTCTTTAATTAGTGACTGCCTTTCTTTTTCCTCTAAAATATATTCCCTGCTTTTCAAATATCCAAGGCTTTTCCATGACAGTTTAAATCCTAGGCTGACTGTCACATCTTAGGTGGCCTTATGAGCAGGGCACTAGAGGCTACTCCTAAGCTTAATTGCTTTCCCTGGATGAGCGCCTTTCCAGTTGCGTTGACTTGTCATTGGACATGGGTCTCTAAATCTTGTCAGGCACTTTTGAAGTCACCTGAACAAGCACAAATGTCTCAGGGCAAAGCTTCCCTCCAGCGTGTGGGTAGATGCAGCTAAAACAAAGTGCCTTTGGAATTGTTGGAGACCTCCAGCACTCCTACTGCAAGTTAACCAAGATGATCACAAATCTCTACAGTTAATGAACAAAGGAAGGCACAGCTTGTGCCTTAAACAGTCATGAATCACACAGAATCACAGAACGATATGGGGTTGGAAGGGACCTCTTGAGATCATCTAGTCCCAACTCCCCTGCCAGAGCAAGTCCATCCAGAGCAGGTTGCACAGGAACGCGTCCAGGTGGATTTTGAACGTCTCCAGAAATGGAAACTCCACCACCTCTCTGGGCAGCTTGTTCCAGGGCTCTGCCACCCTCAAAGTAAAAACGTTCCTCCTCATGTTTAGATGGAACTTCTTATGTTCAAGTTTGTGCCAGTTACCTCTTGTCCTGTCACTGGGCACCACTGAAAGAAGACTGTACTTGTCCTCTTGACACTCACCCTTTAAGTATTTACAAGCATGGAGGTGAAGCCATCCTCATTAGCTGTAAACTCGTGCTGGACCTCTTCCAGTGATGAGTCTTAAGCACAGAGCTCAAGTCACTGCCGATCAGCTCCCCTTTTCTGAGGGACCATGCCACATCTCCATGGAGACCCTGGAAAAGGAAAGGCCATTGCCATCAGCTGTGACATCTGAGCTCTTTTCAAGACAGTCTCAATATTTGATGAAGTCCTCGTTACTTCTCATGGGAGAAGACATCAGGGAGCCCCTTTTACACACACATCAGTTTGCTCTCATCCACTGACAGCACTGACAGGAAAATGTAAGAGCAACTCAGAGCAATAATAACAGTTTTTTAAATTCAGGTGATATTTGATTGGCATGTTTTCATGTGAATAACATCAGAACAGCTGTGCAGCTTGCAAATAATGATGACATCATCTAAGTAGCCTTTCAAATGCATGAATTCCTTTTTCCCAGTTTTCGAAAGGCAATTCTCCCTCAGCTGGTGCAAGTAGCATACTAGATAATGTTCCAACAGTTCCTGGAGGCTAGAAATCAACCTTTCTAGAAATACCTTCCTGAGTTTGGGTCACAAAGGGTGTTGGGATGTGCTGAATAATTCTAACCTCTGCACAATTGTACGCAAGAAGATGAATGGTGAAAGAGCAGATGGAAAGTTTCATTTCCCCCTCTCTGAAAGTACTTATACTATCCTAAAGGCTGCAATATTATGGATATACTAATGTAATTATATTTTAAATAGAGGGGGTGTCTTGTTTGTTTGATTTTAATTTTTCAAATTCTCTCTCAGTTAATTTTCAGATTAGTTATTCTTTTATTTCATTTGCATGTAAGAAAGAGGAGAGGAATAAAAACAGGTTGAGAATGAAAAAAAATAACTACCAGAAAACAAAAGTAAAAGTCTATTAGTTCTTTTAAAAAATTAAAATAGAACTAATTATTCTTTGCTAATAAATATATTTTTGGGTGAGAAATGGAAGGTGCACCTAGAACCTATTGACCAAACTTTTCTTTGAGCCCTTTGTTGTTTATTAAGTAAGACAAATAAAGCAGGTACATCCACGCACTCTCTCCTTTACATGAATGCTATTCTAATATAGCTCAATATGAAGTGTGACTCAATATCTGCATCATCGATGACACTGATATAGAGTAATTCCAGAATATAAATTATGAAGCAAACCCCATGCTGGAATATGTCATTTAACACCTTGCATTTGCAGGAATAACACAGACAGACCAAGTTATTCTCCTACTCGCACCAAGTGACTGAGCTTGCTCATCCACTAATTGGTCCCCAGAAAGAAAGCTGTGACCTGGTTCAAAAGCAGCCCAGGGAAAGGGAGAGATGTGCCTTCCACCTACACAGGCATCCACCCACAAAAGCCCCTGACTCAAAGGTTCACGTGGTTTGCTGCTGCTGCTGGCTTGATTTGATTTCCTCAGCTGCCCTAAGAGACCTTGAAAATCCACCCGGTGGGCAGAAGTGCCAGAAGCATCAGCCATGTGCATCAAGACCTGGTGTTTCTGTAATTCCATGAAGCAAACTAACAGTGACAACCTGAGTGTGGATAATTCACCTGGTGGGCAGCACTGCTGTAGCTGTTATGGCACGGTGTTGCAGCTGAGGGTTTCTCTCCCCTGTTACCCAAAGCAGTAGCTCATGAGAAACCATCTGGCTGGCCAGTAAGCCCCAGTTAGTCCCAGTGTACATGCGGTATTCAGTGCGCGCAACACGTGGCACCTACTGGAGAACAAGGAAATGGGCTAGAAACTACTGCAGGATACTAGTTTTTTGGTGCTGGGAAGAGTAGGGGCTGAAGTAAAAGAAATTTCAGTCAGTGAAGGTAATGGAGAAGGTGTAGCAGCTACCTCTGCACGGTGACATCCTGCCAGCCAGGGCCTGAGAGGGACAGGGCTGCGGCTCCTCTCTCCACCAAGCCATCTTGGCAAGGTTTTGCATGGTATGGGGCTGAAAACAGACCAACATGAATTCACATGAGTGCTTAAAGAGATTCCTTGTGCCTCCTCTTCTTGATACTCTGCCCTGGCACAGCGACCAAAGGCTTAAATAACTTTCCACTCAGTGACTCAAAAGTTACGATTCTGGAGATGCAGAGGAAAACGTTCCCCGCTGCTTCTGACACTATTAATGGAGCAATGAACTACCAGTGCCAGCTGCCCCGTTAAGTCTGTCTGCCATCCTGACAGAGTATGCAGAC
The DNA here is from genome assembly GCA_033628505.1 of Tringa tobata. Classification (NCBI taxonomy): domain Eukaryota; kingdom Metazoa; phylum Chordata; class Aves; order Charadriiformes; family Scolopacidae; genus Tringa; species Tringa tobata. The sequence continues at coordinate 2,769,523 of JAHREE010000099.1, forward strand.
ATTACACAAGTCATTGCTCACATTATCCGTACCATACGTATATGGTGAAATTCTCGTGGCTGGAATCAGTGTGACTTTACTGTCGATGCAGCAGAAAGATGATTTCATGAGCCATTATCTTACATAAAAGAGGATAACACTTTGTTTTTTCCAGTGTGACACCTGACCTTCAAATAATCAGATTAAAGATACCACTGTTAATAAAGTTTAGTTTAACTGACAATAAAGGGAAACAACCCGGTTCCACAGTTCATTAATGTACTGCAAACTCTCCAAACAGCCATGAAGCAAAAATTAAAGGCTGATGGAGGCAAGAGGAAATACCCATGGGCTGTCTGCAGGCACACTGCCTTCCCAGGGGAAATTGGTTGTCTTTGAGCTGGCTAAGACACTGATAAAGGAGTAACAATCTCTGCCATGTGTCAATACTCCTGTCATTAAAGTCCTGCAAAGTTTGTACACTGCTGATCAAAGGAGGAAGGTGAGACAATAGGAGAAGGAAAGTGCAGTGAAATCATGAAACTGAGATCTCAAAATTTGACAGAGAAAAACTGGAGAGCTACAACTCTCAGTACACAGGAAATGCTTCAGACCTCAAACGCATTTTCGGGTTGCAATTTCAAGTAGTTTTCCCAGTGGTGTAAAGCTTTAAACACCAGTTTCCTATGAAATTAATGCCTTACGTGTTTTAGTTAGGTCATCAAAATAGCCTCCTATATAGGATATATTGCACATAACTTTGAAAATTTCATTTGTCCCAAGCAGTTCTTTCATAGTCTTGTCTCAGTGGGACAACACGCAGAGAAAGCTTTTTCCTCTTCACAAACATCCCAGAAAAGACAAATCTTCCATCCACATGTTGTAGAATTTTTTAAATTAAAAGGTCAAACCAAAATGTTGCAGGTTTAATCAGCTTCATGCCTTTGTCCATTGCCAAATAAAGACAAGAATGTAATAAAAATTACTGCTTGGACAGTAATAAATTAACCTGTTATCTAAAGGAGTTTCATATTGTTGCAATACGTCTCCTGTTCAGTAAAATAGTAATACAAATCATATCGCTGTCAGGGTAAACTGATATGCATGTGGTATTTAGGCCACAAATCCATTAGCTATAGCCCGTTGTAAAAGAATGGCAAGAGATTTGTGTAATCCTTCTAGAACCATTTGTTTGTGCATAAAACTCATTATTTGATTAAGTTAAGGCCTTTAGGCTCAGGATCAGGGCCTTGGTGTGTACAAACACCCTGTCTTTGTCCCCATGAGTTTATAAGGCAAAGCAAAGAGGGGAGAGGTTGGGTGAACTGTCCCCATGGCCACATAGGACCCAGATCTCTTGATAGCAGCCTGTTCCTCTATCTGATGGGCCTGCTTCTTCACAGTCCCCTCATTTAATATATATATATTATATATCCCCCCGCATTTAATATATATAAAATACAATAGATGTTCTGTAGGTTTTTTTGTGCTTGACAATGGAGCAAATGCAAAAGGAGGACTGACCTCCTAAACCCAGACCTAACACTGTCAGAGTTCACTGGTGATAATTGATATTTATTAGTAGTGTTTATTGTTAATTCAGAATGTAGTCTCTCATTAAAATATTACAAACCAAACTTGCAGTCCCTGCCATTAGGAACTCACAGGCAACACATTCATTTCCTCTACAGTGATAAAATATGCACAGCATATTCTTTCCTCCTGATTTGTATAAAATGAAGCTATTTGATAGTTCCATCATGCTCTCTTAGCTATGCATGATAAATAAACCCAGAAGCAGTCAGTAAATACCCTCAGCTGCAGGGATTACCAACAGGGGAATCAATTATGTAAATTACTTGGGCCTTTAGAGTTAGACATACATGCCGAGACTCAAATCAGTCAAAAGAAAACTTCAGCATTCTCCTGAAATCTAGAAAGCTTTTTCACTTGATGGTAGATTTAAGCCCTTTTTAGCTGCTACATTTTTCCTGTAAACACTGGGAGATTAGCTTTACTGATAATGGTGTTTTCTTTACCCAAGAAGCTTGTACAACATGGAGTAGCTCGATAGGAAAAGGCAAAGCAATCAGTAAACTGCAAAGCACAGGACTAGGAATGCTTCATTCATTTAGGCCAACAATTGGCCTAAATGAATGAAGCTGATGGCATCTTGGCTGATGCCAGACCCTCTGTCACACCAGGGAATTACTCACTAGCAGAACTTTTGAATCCAGGAAGCACCACAGCTCACTGAAGGGAAAACAGCACGCTGCTTCAAGAACCCATCCTGATAAAATTATTGCCTCCTGTGTTGCATGGCAAGATAAATAGCTAAATTACCCAGTGCCTGTGCTGCTGGGCTTTGAGTGATTTGTGCAGCTGGGGGCCTTGCAGGATTGATTTAAGCCAAGGAGGAGGCTGAGCACGGGAAGGAGGAACCAGGTATCATCTTGACACCAAGGAGGTATGAGATTCCCCACCACCACTGTCACAGAGCGCCTGCCTCCCATATCTCACCATGCTTTCCCTTCCTTTTATGTTGTGCTTCCTAGCCTTATGGTAGGTCTTGCCACATCTTTACAAACTTCCCTACTTCTCTTCTTGGTGTCTCCTAACTCACACAGCTTCTTCCTGGGGGCCTGCAGCTCTCTTTGCTTGCTGACCTTTAAGCTGGTGTCATGGAAGGGACTGTAATGTAGATGCCCTGCTCAAGCCATTGATGCTGGGACACCTTTCTCAGCCGGGGTACTGTTTCCTACCCAAGAAGAAAAGTTGTTGAGGTTCTGGTGCCACACAGCAAGGTCTGTATCTTCTCTCCCATCTCCTTAGCATACCTCTTCTGAGAGGGCGAAGGGCTCTCTTGTTTAGAGAGGGGTCACCTTTAGGTTTTTCTCATGTGGCTTTGGGTCCCCACCTCAGGAAAAGACCAGACACTGAAGTCCCTCTTCTCGTTCACCCAGCATTAGGACATGGAGCTGGAGCAGCTCTGTCATGAAGTCAGGCTGAGAGAGTTGGGGGTGTTCAGCCTGGAGAAGAGAAGGCTCCGGGGAGACCTTAGAGCCCCTTCCAGTCCCTAAAGGGGCTCCAGGAGAGATGGGGAGGGACTCTGGATCAGGGAGGGGAGCCATAGGACGAGGGGGAAGGGTTTTAAACTTAAAGAGGGGAGATTTAGATGAGATATTAGGAAGAAATGTTTTACTATGAGGGTGGTGAGACCCTGGCCCAGGTTGCCCAGAGAAGCTGTGGCTGCCCCATCCCTGGAGGGGTTCAAGGCCAGGCTGGACGGGGCTTGGAGCAACCTGGTCTGGTGAGAGGTGTTCCTGCCCAGGGCAGGGGATTGGAACTAGATGGTCTCTAAGGTCCTTTTCAACCCAAACCATTCTATGGCTGTTCTGGAGACAGGGAGCTGACACAGCTCAGGGACAGACCTGGGCTCTGCACCCTGAGCTGCTCCTCCTCTGCTGGGTGTGTGTCCCCAGCTAAACTGTCCTGGAGAGTCCCAACTGCCTTTGCGGACAGTGGTCTGACTTACAAAGTGGATCCCCTTGGTCAGCAGCCCTTCAGAGCCGGGTTTAAGAAAACAGAAGTGGAAGAGAAAGGTCCTTGCTATAAGATGCAGAGCTCTGACCTGCTACCCAGCGGGTGAGCCCGAGTGTCTGCCACGAGGAGCTGCTGTAAATCGGGTGTGCAGGGCTCCGGCAAGGGCTGTGAGTGCAGGGAAAATCCGCCCCAGCATCCGGCTCTGGCACACGTGCAGAGGCACTTAGACAGCCACAATAACCGAGCTGCAGGGTATCTTTTGCCTCCTTATTGTGCAGGGATTAAGGCTTGGCTGCCTTGAGGAGAGGCTGTCCCGATTGCTCACAACCCCTCGGCATCCCCAGTGAAAACTGTTTTAAAGGGACAGGAAAGGCAATCGGAAAACGGCTCCCGCTCCATCCTTTAAAACAAACTTAATTTTAACACCTGATCATGGGCAATGCAGACTTGTTCCTGTCGCCTTTGCCAAGCTGCTGCTTGGTTTTGATCTCCTGGGGTGCTCACCCTCACGGGGAGGGAGGCTTTGACTGAAGAAGTGAAGGCTGTTGAAGGGGAGAAAGCCCGAGTGAAGAGCAAGGTGGGCAGCACGTTGCTGTCTCTGCCACTCACCTGCTCTGTGACCTTGGCACCTCACAGCAGCGTTTGGGGCTTTGTCTTCCCTGCTTTGAAAGGAGGAGGGGAGACAATCATTTTCCTCCTACGCATGGTGCTTGGAGACATAGGACTGCAAAGGGCTAAACTAGAGCAGTAAAACCATTCTAGGAGCCTAATGACAGCTCTGGAGAAGCAGCAGAATACATCCGTTTCCCCCTATCTTTTTGAGTGCAGCTAATGCAGAGTAAAGAAAGCCCCTGCCCTGGCTGAGAGCAAGTGGCAACTGTGAAAGTGATGCACTGAAATGTAGGAAACACGCTGGAGTGCAGGAATTCGGTTACCCAGCTGTTTGCAAATTAATGCCTAAATCAATTAAATGAAAGCATGGGATTTCTCTTGAGGAAAGTCTAGTCACAGTCGCAAGGAGAAGGGGAGGGGTTGTGGAAGGGGGATGACATAATCACGTTTGCGAATCACCAGCAGTGTGCATGCTTTAATCCATTAATGGGGTTTTTATCTGTGATCATAAAAAGCAGGTTACATTCAGCCTGGAAGGGAGTGAGGGTTGGAGGAGAGGGGAGGGGAGAGAAAGAGAGAGCGAGAGAGAGAGAGGAGACAGAAAGCAAGAGAGAAAGAGCACAATTCACTCGGTGAATTGCTTGCGAGCTTGGGGCTGATAATTAGGGATCTCAGGAGAGCAGTTTCTCGGAATAACCTGCTCTCCTTTGAATGGACCGAATGGAGACAGTGGTTCAGTCCTGCTGATATTTTTTAAGCCCTCCTTGCAGTTTGATGGGCATTCCCAGTGCTTTTGTGCACGTCTCGGAAAGCGTTGACGTGGAAAGGAGCAGCGAGGAGGGGGAGGTTGGAGAAAAAAAACCTGCAGCTCTTCTAAAAATACGGAGGGGCATGCAAGAGTGCGACCAGGCTGGGGAGGAGGGCGAGGTGAGCGCGCCTCGCACCATGTTCCCCGGGTGCCGGCACGGCGCAGTTTCGGAGATGTCCCTCCTGTGACTGGACGCACCATGAGCATCTGGGAGGTGATCCTGGCTTTCGTGGTGGTGGTGCTGATGCTCGTGGCCCTGCTGGCCAACGTGCTGGTGCTGATGTGCTTCCTGTACAGCGCCGACATCCGCAAGCAGGTCCCGGGATTGTTCATCCTCAACCTCACCTTCTGCAACCTGTTGATGACTGTTTCGAACATGCCCCTGACTTTGGCTGGGATCATTTACAAGAGTCAACCAGGAGGAGACCAGATCTGCCACATTGTGGGCTTCCTGGAGACTTTTCTCACCACCAACTCCATGTTGAGCATGGCAGCTTTGAGCATTGACAGGTGGATTGCTGTGGTCTTCCCTCTAAGTTATCACTCCAAAATGAGGTACAGAGATGCTGCGCTCATACTGAGCTACACGTGGTTACACTCGGTGTCGTTCCCGATAGCGGCAGCTTCTCTCTCCTGGGTGGGTTTCCATCACCTCTATGCCTCCTGCACCCTGTACAACAAGAGACCAGAGGATAGGACACAGTTTGTGATTTTCACGGGGGTCTTTCACACCCTCAGCTTCCTCCTCTCCCTTATAGTCCTGTGTTTCACATATCTAAAAGTGCTGAAGGTGGCACGGTTTCACTGTAAGCGGATTGACGTGATCACTATGCAGACCCTGGTGCTGCTTGTGGACATCCATCCCAGGTAAGGTGCCTGTGTGTTCAGGGAGACTATTCACGGCACAGGAAGCCAGGACGGGTCCAGTGTTATGTTAAATACAGCCTGTTCTGTGTCACAGCAGGGGATGGGGAGGGGGAGAAAACAAGCATCCTTCTTGCCAGTTTCTATTCTGCATGTTTCTTTTCACTTCTGTTTATTTTTCTGGTTGTAGAAGCAACTCTTTTTTATTATGCTTAAGGACTTGTTTTGGGAGGGAGAGTAAAGAAACAGGCAGTTTTGGCTGAGCATGCACTTCCCTTTGAGACAGTGATCAGATCCCTGCCCTTTGTCTCAGAAGGTGGATTTAGCGGCTGATAGATTTGCATTTTCTGGCACCGTCAGCCAAAAAAGCGTTGCCAGCTGCCTGAGAGGGAGCAGGCTGAGGCTGCACATCTCCCTTCACTGGGAGCTGAGGAGGGAAACTGGGCACTGCGAGCTGCTCCTTCGCCTGGCAGTTTCCCTATGGCTGTGCTCTCCCTAACTTTATCTTTCCTGAAGGCAGAACTGAAAGGGAGTAACGTCTGCGAAATGCAGACGCTTGAATGTCTGTACTTAAATCCAAGTGAGAGAGACTTCAGTAGCAATGCTAGTGTGACAAGCAAGGCATGTACGAAGTTCACTTCAAATGAGAGTCTTTAAACAAGCCCCTTGTGCCTAAACACAGGAGGAGAAAAGTCTTTGGGGGTTCAGAGGATAATGGGTTTGACAGCAAGCACCAAATGGGTACGGATGTATGCCAGGATGCTGCGCAAAAGAGTCACCTCAGGGATTACCCACAAACTATAAATCTTGCCTGAATAGGATATGTCTGGATCTGGAAGGGATGCAGATTTGGCTGGAGGAGGGAGGGTGGGAGAGAGAGTTTTCCCTGGGTCAGTAAGGGGAGCGTAGTGGTAAAGCTGAAGGAGAGAAAGCCTTGCTGGATGGAAGCCCAAGGGCAGCGCTGGACAGGCAGAGGTCCGGGTGAGGAGCTGGGGAAGGTGCCTGGGGGAGGAGGAATTCAGCGTGTGCTGTGAGTACGAGGTGGCTCTGCCTGTCAGAAGTGGAGAGGAGGAAATGGAGAGGACTGAAACAGGAATGACTGGAAGGACACGGGACCGGGCTGGTGAGAAGGGAGCAGCAGGACAAGCCAGAGTGAACCTGCATAGCTGAGGCAGGATGGAGTGGGACAGGGTGGGCGATGGGTCAGCATCTCCTGGGTGAGAGGCTCTGATGAGCTGGGACGGATGGGTCTGAGACCCAGCTATGACTGGGATGGGGTGGGAGAGTCAAAAAGGGAGCTCTCAAAAGGGGAAAACAGAGGCACTGGACACAGCGTGGAAAGAAATCTGCCTGGTTTGCTCAGGGGAACTAGTTTGGCTCCGGGTTTAGCATGGCTGGAGCAGGTGATTGGAAAAGGAAGAATCTGGTGTATTTGCCTGGAAAAGAAGAAGAAAATGGTTTTGTGAGGTAGGGTGAGCATCTGTGGGGGATGTGTGTGCTGTTTGGGAGACAGTTGGAGACTGGATCTCAGGGTTCAGACTGTCTCTGTCAGAGAGGGAAGGGAAATGTCTTTCAGACAAATGCTGGCAGCGCAGGGAGGTGTCTGATACGGGGGAAGAAGTCTGTCTGGAAGGGAAGAAAACTGAGAGCAGTTGAAGAGGGCAGCCCCATGCCAGACATCCCACCCGACCCCCCCTTGCTGTCCCTTGCTGTGTGAGCTGGAGGTGAACTCCATCTCTCCGTTTGCAGCCAGCCAGGAGCAGAGCTGCGGGACCGAGAGCACATGTGGCTGTCCTCAAAAAAAGGTCATATTTTGGGGTTTCCTATGCCTGAGGCAAATAAGTCTGACAGGATCAGGGCAGGACAGCACACTGTTAGAGGAACAGAAACATTTGCTCAGAATTCTCCAGTTAAGCTGTTTGATCTGTCTCTAGACCAAGAATGTGGATCAGAACTTTGGGCAAGTCCCGTTACTGTTCTTGAGAAACACATGTATAAATCTTCCCTTATCCACCAAGACATGTAGAGGGAAAAACACCCTTTATCCCTACGTGCTGTCTGGTTGCTAAACTGTGCCTCGACTGGTCCTGGTTCGTGCATGCTCCAGGAGATGTGGTGGTTACTCCCAGGGCAAGTGCCACAGACCCACTGGGGCTATTTGAAATAGCAGTTGTTATGTCTAAAGCTTAAAGTATGCCCGGACTGCACAGTGAAGCTTAGAGAAAGGGCAAAAAATCCCAATGGTATTTCTCCTCCTCTGCATTTTTTTCTGGCCTAGGTTAATTTGAGGCTGTTACAGCATTTTTTGATCACCTCACCGAGGGGTGGATTCAATGGGGGTGTGGGAATGATACACCCTTTCTTCAGAAGAGCCAGTTGTATAGGCACTTTGCTGCAAGTAACCCGTATTACTAACCATTATTTATCTCTTGCATCAGGTTATTCTAATGCCTCTCTCTAAAAAAGGAGAGTTTTAGCTTCTTTTCTATACTACAGAAATGGTGGCTGATTTTTGACCTATGGTGGTACTGCCTTAACTAGTGACAGCCACCACTGCTGAAAGGGTCAGACCTCGGCTTGCCTTCCCTTCTGTGAGACAGACACAGAGGCTGCAGGTTTCCTGGAGCAGCCAGTGACATTCATAAAGCTCTGACATAACAGAGGCTTCATTTGAATTATATAAGTGGTATATATACATGCAATTTCAGTGTATCCTGTAGTACCTACCAACACAGACAGGGATGCTGGGAGAAGGCACATGAGAGCACAAAGTTTGTAATCACACCTAGACTACCCTGACTTTTCCGGCTGTTCGCATGGTCTAGTTTTAACACTGAGAAATGTGTACGGACAATTTTCTGCTTCCTATGACTCAGAATCCACCCGCGAGGGGGTCTAGTGACAGGCGTTAGGACAGATGGCTTTATTACCTGTGACTTGGAAAGACACGAGTGATCTTCTGAAGATCATTCAAGACAAGTACAGAGGAAACCTCTAAATACCACACAAAATTGTGTGAATGTTTGGGGCACGTGTCCTTTCGAGTTAGGTTAGGCGTTTTTACTGGATACTGCTTTTTCTTGACTTTGTTCTTAAGACCAAGGCATCTTAGGTATCATGAGAGGTTTGGGCAAGATTTCACTTAAGTGCTTAACCCGTGTGTTTCCTCATGCAAATTATCTATACTATCTCTTTGGTGTATCCAGCTTTACAGATCTTAAGGTCTGGTATCTCATGAACATACCAGACCTTCAAGGGGATATATATCTCAGATTTTCCAGGATATTATAATCTTTAAATGAAAGCTTAGTCAATAATCCAGTTCTATTACTAGTGTCACTACTGGAACTTGCATATATGTTCTTATCTTAGTGCATAAAAGTGTGTGCAAAAGCAAAGTACCCATCTGTGTACATTGTCTATACAAAGGAATGAGATAAAATACCTTCCTCTGTGATGTGGTATTTATTAGCTACATCTGGAAAGGCTGAAAAAAAGAAATTGGTTCAAGTCTATCTGGACTTCCCAAGTCATGTGTGAGCTCCAGGAGTCAAAGCCAGCTCTGTATGTGCCAGTAGAGAAAAGATATAACTGGGGAAACTGTTAGAGACAAAAACCGCACCACACTCTACACCCTAACACCACCCTAATTGAACCTACTTTGGAGATTTCTTTTGCTATATTGCTGTGTGCCCGGAATACTGTGAATTTAATAACACAGGTCTTAAACGAAGCTGTTCAACCTCTAAGATGATCTGTCTGCAACTAAAAATACTCCAAGTTCTTCAGCTCCTGCAGAACAGAAAGCACATAGGTTCCCTTGAAAAGGTGGATTTTTTTTTTTCCTTCTCAGCCGTCATTTCTTGCTGCAAATAACTCAGAACATGTAACACTTTTAGATGTGTTTTCCTTCTACTTAGGCATATTCGTTAAGAGCGAGATGATTTGTTATTTCAAGCAGAAGAACCTTTTCCTGCATTATTTTGTTCATTTTGCCATCTTGGTAGCTGCTCTGGGGACTGGCAGTGTAAGACCATGTATAGAATGGATCAAAGGAAACGTGTTTTCTTTAACGCAATGAAAAGGTAATATAAGAACTGGCTGCCACAGAGATCACCGAAGCACCCTGAGATCCTCAGGATGTAGCACATGTTTAGATGATGTTCAAACATTTGCAGTTACAGCAAACAACATAAGGGTACGGCCATAAACCTCACAGCTATTAACGTATGTGGGTGTGGAACCTGAGAGTGAGCCACCAATTACAAATTTGCAATAAAACCAGAGAGACCAATGCCAAGCAGTTACAAAATGGAGCACATGGACCAGACCATTTTTTGCCCAAGAAATGTGATTGCTTTACCATGAGACCTGTGCAACAAGATAACACATAGCAGAGATGCTGTGTGCATAGAGAGGGGCTTCAGGAGCGAAGTCTGGCTTCGGGTTTGCTCTTTCCCAAAGGGACTAGTTCAGGTACAGGTGGCCTTGGGGTTCTGGGAAATACAACCAGCGCTGTCCATCCAAGCTACCTGCCTGGAGAAGACAGTAACTCATCCACTTCCCTCAAAATGAACAGCGAGCACAAGACTTACACTTACACAGAGAATTGTAGAATAGTTTTGGTTGGAAGGGATCTTTAAAGTCCATCTAGCCCAACCCACCTGCCTCGAGCAGGGACATCTTCCACCAGATCAGGTTGCTCAGAGGCCTGTCCAACCTGACTTTGACTGTTTCCAAGGATGGGGTATCTACCACCATTCTGGGCAGCCTGTGCTAGTGTTTTACCACCCTCATCCTAAAGAATTTCTTCTTTATGTCTAGCCTTAAATCTACTGTCTTTTCATTTAAAACTCCTTGTCCTATAGTAACATGCCCTGCTTGTTTTGTCCCCATCTCATAGGCCCTCTTTAAGTATTGAAAGGCTGCAATAAGATGGCCCTGGAGAAAGAGGAGGGGTTTTCATGTAATCACTTTTTTTTTTTGTCAAGCAAATGTGCTGATTTCAAAGGGGATTTCCTGTAGTGGAAGTGTGGTCTCAGACCCGTGCTCCCATCACCTTGCTGACACACCAAGGGTCTTAGCAACTCTCTGGTGGTCTGGCAAGACCACCACTGGGAAACTCAAAGGAGAAGCTCTTGTCCTAAAATGCCCCAGGTAGGAAAAAAATCAGGGTGTGGGAACAAGGCTGGTTTGAGGTGTTGTGGGTTTGTTATACAATTCCTGGCTTTGTAGAGCGTTCAGTACCGTGGCCGTGCAGAGCTGCACAGGCAGCTGAAAGATTTACGGCCACAGGATTCACAGCTATGGGATATAGTGGTTGTTCCAACGTTGGGCTGAATGTTCAGAGCATGTTTTTTCCTGGTATGTTTTTACTGTGTTTTATTGCTTATCTTGCTGGGAAGTTTCTCCTATCTAAGACAGAGGTGTTAAGTATTGCTGTTTCTAGGGAAGAAGCATGCTGCCTACCCCATGCCGGATATTTTCCAAATCTCTGAATATCATAAGGCAAACTCTGGCCTGCAAATATAGCTTACAGTACTTCAAAAAGGAGCTGTAACTGAATTTAAGGCTGAATTCCACCAATTTGACTATTTATAAATATAATGGGTGTGTGTGTATATAAATATATAAAAATGTATTTCTTAGCAATTGTTTTTGGAGGGTAAGATGATCATACAATACATTAATAGTTGGTACTGTCCCATATAAATGCAGTGCACCTGGTATTGACTTAAGTGAATACAGCACTTAGTGGTACAATTGATTTCCATCATTCCATAAGTAAAGCCATTAAAATCTGCTACCTGATATTATGATTCATGTTCTTGTTTGTGTTGAATGTCACACAGTGTAAGAGAGCGATGTCTAGAAGAACAAAAGAGACGGAGGCAGCGAGCAACAAAGAAAATAAGTACCTTTATTGGTACTTTTATACTTTGTTTTGCACCTTATGTAATTACAAGGTAAGTGCGATCCTACATACTGGAAAAGACTACTGAGATGCACTCTTAACTTGGAGAAGTAGGGCACGCTGAACCAGAAAATGATTCAAGTCTCCTGTGAACATTTTGTACCCTGTTTCCCCTCCTATCACAGAGAATGCGTTTACTGAGCTAATAAAACCTGTGTAAAATGTCACAGCTCTTATCAGATATGATCCTGATGCAGGCCATGGACAGACTCTGTTCAGTCAGCCCAATTGACATGTTGGTGGCACGAGAATGATTTAGGAAATCCATCCACAGGATTTTGCAGACTTTTTCAGGTCAAGTAGTCACCTACTCCTCAGGTTGCCTCCCCAGTTTAGAGGCTGATCTGTTGGGCAAGAAACTTGTCTGAGTAGGTCAGATGTAAAAATCCGGTCAATAAGATCCAACTGAGGTGAGAACACGGTTCACAGACTTAAATGATAGTTTTGTCTGACTGGATAGAGTTTATTAGTCATAAACATCAAATATCAAAGCTGTTCTGGCTCATAGCTAAAAAAATTCTTGTGATTTATGGTCAAGAGTCTGTCTATCTACCAACTTATCTTTGGAAATGGCTCCTGTGGGAAACACAAAATTACTCCTATGAAACATAAAGTATTAGAAAGTGAGTCTATCCAGAAAAGTGTTATCTAGTTGTTGAAGGAAATTTACAACTTGCATTCCTTATTAAAAGGCTCTGGAAAAAACTGAAGTGCTGATATGCAAACAGAGAAAGAAATATTTTTAAAGTATCTCCTATTCCAATACTGTTGGGGCTGACTTCAGTCAAACTCAGATCCATCATAAAAAAAATCATAGAAAAAGCTGAATTAAAACTCAGTGTAAGCGGGCACATAGCCAACCCCAGGTTTTTCCAAGTGTAATATCCTGAATTTCTGTTTCTAACAAAACAATTCACAAGAAGGTCTTGTAGTCTCTTGGTAAAAATGGAAACCTGCATGTCACATTGATTTTATGTTCATGATAATAATAGCCAATTGATTCATGCTGTTTATTTGTAGCAATTTTGCAAATACATTTGGAACAGCATTACTAGATTTACCTTCACTTTCACTTAGTAGTCACAAGAAGACACTCAACGCCACACTCTAGAGAGATATGAAGGGATTTACAATTATGGACATTTAGCTTTAGTTCTCAGGCTATAAAATATTAAAGGATTTGTCTCACTGCAAATGGTTGAATTTCATTTTATGTTGGGTCTCTGAACTTAATAAAAATCGTCACAGTGACAGAATTGCTGGCAGCTCCATCCTGAGTGACACCGAGCGCTCTAACCGGGACTGTCAGAAGGATTTTTGTGCTCCTGCATAGGCACCTCAGCCCAGCATTCAGGTACCACCTCCTCTTAACTCTGTGGCATCCCAATTTGTCTCCCAGTAGCCTTAAGATACAGAAGAGGGGTTAGAAAAGTCTCGAGCCTCCTCCCTTTAGTCCATTAAACGTTCCCCCAGAGTCTTCAGTCATTTGAGGACTCACAGCTCTGCTGCAGAGGGAGCCTACGAGAAGAGTCAAGACGTAGGGTCCTGAATGCATGAAGAATGAAGGCATGTGGGGCAAAAGCTGCCACTTTCCTGGCTTTTTCAGTCCTGAGACATCTGGGAGAATCCCTGCACAAGAAACCACAGGGAAGTCCCTCTTTAGCTCCTTGAGAGACCTTGCTGGACACTAGGTCGCAGGGATGGGTACTCAGGGTCATGCACTATTGTGCCTCCCACACACGGCTGAGGGTGTTGAAGTCAAGGGGATTAGGAGGCTTTTGAGCTTAATTAAGTAAGTAAGTATTATTTTCTGGACTATGTCCAGCCTTTTACACTCACAAGCCAGAGGCAATCAATCGCAGTTCAAGGCAGTGAAGAGAAGACAGCCGCTGAAGTGTGTTGCTCAGCCCCTTGTTTGGACAGGCAGCTCTAATCAGCAATAGGCTTCAATTAAACATGCTTGTAAGTACTTCATGAATTGAGGCCTGAAAGCAGCAAATCACAAGGTTTTACTGTAACAGCATCCTTCTGTTTCCACACTAAAAAAAAATAATAGTCATCTCCAGCAATTCCACAACCCAGTGAAGAACTTGTGCTTATAACCCCAGACAGAGAAATTCTCTGGGTAAAACAGAGCTTTTCAGATTACATTAGGGTAAAAATCATATTTGGCCTCTCTTCTATGAAGAAAACACCCTTCTAATTAATTCAGTGACTGACCTTAAGTACTGTATCAGTAGAATCTGATTCTTAATTCAGTGTTTCCACTGCACCAGTAGGACAGATGTATTACCCCATATTACACGTTTATAGGCAAATCTTGTTTCTTGTTTTGTAAAAATTCTATTAGCGCACATCTCTTTTTTTGCAGTATTTATCATTATGTGATTAAATAACATTGTTCAAAACCTGTTTTCCCCAAGGAGCTTTTCATCAGAAAAATTAAAATAAGTCATACTGATTTTTAATAATAATTTCCAACTCCAGGCATTTCATACTGAAATGCAGAACTTTGCTCATGTAAGTTAATAAGTACTGTCAATGTGTGAGGAAATTTGCCTTAAATTAAAAATCCTAAAGTAATATCAGAAAGAAGTTCATAGCCCCAAGCCCTCAGGTTATGGAGGAGGATGGTGGAACAGGCAGAAGAAGATTAAAATTCTCTTGTATCATCTCTGGGGGACAAGGGGTAAACAAACCGTGGTTTTGGACTGGTTGCATGACGATTCTGCTTGGGTAAACAAGCAAGCTAAGAATTCCTCTGCTAATTATGCTCTTCCTTGTCTGTGCATATAATTGCATGATTTTCCAATGCAATCCTAGGTTAACATATTCAAAGAAAGTGACCTTCTAGTCTTTGTCAAAAGCTTCAGCTCATGTGAGGTAGAATTATTTTTCTCCTGGATAGAAAAAACTTTTGGTACAAGCCAGACAGCTTCGGGGAACAACAATGGCTAAAAGAAATTGTTCATAAGATTTGCTACAAGGGATGTGCAAGATTGGCTACAAGCACCCCAAAATCTGCTTCCTCACAGAAGATGGCCAGTTGTAATATATCCACTACTTAAGAGGCAAAACTGGCTGAGGGTAAATCAGCTAAAGATCACTGCGATGCCATTTTGGTATCAAGGAGCAATAATTAAAATATGGCTTTTTCACTAACAAGACAGCATACAAGAGATTCAGTCTACCAAGCAATAAAGTGAAAATAAAGTAAAATCAACATCAAGATCAAACTCGTGGTCAGACGTTTCATATAATTAACACAAAAGAAAGAACTCGGGTATAATTCTGACACTATGGGACCTGCCTGGGGAAAAACAAAGCAGAATTAGACACAAACAGAAGTGTTTGTACAAGCTTAAAAAGCTGATCCAAAATCTTGGGGAAAGGACTGAATTTCTTCTTGTGAGGACCTCATCATCAACCAGCTCTGAAACGCAATGCCAGCTTTGGTTCACTCCTGAACAACAAGGCATTTTAGATTGTTTCAGACTGGTCTATTCAGAGTTTTCTCTACAATTCAGTTAAGTTCTTAGGTTTAAGTGATGGACAACAGATATGTTGCCATTGTAGCAGCCTCCCATCTGGATGTAAACATGTTCAGTAAAATATTTTACTGTAGCAATTATCTGCACACATATATAAAGGGTTTTCAGTGTGTGTTTTCTGCATAAGAGATCAAAGTTTTAATCTTTGACATAACATTCTCATTTGTTTACTGAAAGCGAAATAAAATAATTGGATATCCATGTGAAATGACACACTCTAAAGAATTACGTTTATAAAAATATTAACAAAGTATCACAGCAGTTGACGACCAGACAGAAGAAGAGGGGCTTATGAAAGCAAGATAGGGAACTACGTAGCTCATACTGCAGATTTTAATTTACAGGTAGCACTGAAATATTAATGTTCCTTCACTGAAAATATCTTCTTTTTGGCTGAAACATTTTACGAAAATTGAAGCTATGCATATAATCTCCCTCGTAAATGAGAAACAAAACCCTCTTTCAAGGGCAATGAAATATGTGATATGCCTTGAAAGACTGACATTTAATTGTTTGTACAAGAAGTAGAATTGCATATCTTGGGGTTTTTTTGGCATTTCTCTGTTTGCTACTTGATATCTGCAAATGTAATTTACTATAAAAATAATACACAAGAGTTGCAAAATATGTAAATATCAAGGACACTTAAGGAACATAATCAAAGAAAATATTTAAAATTCTGTTGATAAAAGTGTAGGCTTTTTAGTTGCTCAGTCAATGAACGTAAAATTTGCAAGTCCAGACTTCCAAATCTGAAGCGTCTGTTTGATAAGCTTTAAATGGAGATTGTTAACATCTTGTAGAACTGATTGACAGAGACTCAGACACAAATTTATCATATTTTGGTCATTCAAGGCATCTGCTGAATTTAATTAAGCATAGTCAAATTCACACCTGTAAAGCATTCAGTAAAAGTAAATCTACCAGATGAGATTCAACTCGATGAAATTCAAAATGCAAAGAAGGCACCAAATATATGAAGCAGAGAATAACAATAAAGATGGCTCATGGTAGATTACAAAGTAAATATGACTCAGCAGATGATTAATTTCCAAATAGTCAATTCTCATTTTAGAGCATATTAACGTGGGTGTCAGAAGCTACATTTTATTAAACAAGAGAGAATACACCAGATGAGACCCCCCGGCAGCTTGAGTAGATGATAATTATGTCTGAGTTTCGATCTACTTTGTAAGAAAGATATCAGCTGTGAGTTACAAGGAGAGGTTGAAAGAACAACATTTGTTTAGTCGAGATGAAAAGCGAGAGAAATGGGACAGATGGCAGTTCTTTGGTACTTGGAGTTGCTTGCAGTGATCAGCTGAGCCAAGCGGCATCCATGGAGGGGCAAGAGCAATTCCCAAGTACTTTCGTGTAATAAAACCTGGTCACCTCAAATGTCTCACATGTCTGTGAGCCCAAAGAGTGTTTTGGCTGATGTCACCACCCCTAAAAGCATCATTGTACAGGTTCTCCTCACTTCCAATGGAAGTGATATGCAAAGTGATCACATTGCTAGCACAAAGCACCCAAAACTACACTCAGGATTAGAATTACCAATACCATGATGGTGGCTGAAGCTCCAGCACTGGCTGCAGACCCATGGTGCTAAGCCCAGCACAATTATCTAGGAAGAGACAGGGCTTTTGCCATGGAGTTCGCAGTCTAGGCAAGCCAGAACACAGAGAGAAGACAGAAGCTAGTAGTCAGTGGTGTAACAAATTAAGGCTCCTTAGTCCCACTTTCGTGCTTGAATGACTGGACCATGCCATCTGCCAGCGCTATTTTAAACAACAGGATGTAGTGAAAGTTCATGGAATGAGAATAAAATGACTGAGATAAAAAAAACCCCTAATTTGTAAACTGCTTGAAGTACCAGTGCTACTGACATTGCTGCTGCAGGAACCACACTTCAGAATGCTCCTTGGAAATGGTGCTTTGTCTGAAGAAACATTAGCAATTGAAGTATTTTCCAGGCAGGTTTAAGAGCACCTGCTGTTGGAGACAGTTTCAGCAAAAATCATATTTACCATTGCACAGTGAGGCTCTCTAGCAGCACATGTGGCTGCTCCTCCTCTAGAAAAATCAATAGTCTCAACAGCTGTACAGACAGATTGAAGAGAAATACCCTTCAGTGTTGCTGAAAGACACAGGGAAAGAAAACTTAATGGAGTTATCAATATGTCACTGTCAAAAATGCCCTCAGTACAAGTGAATTGTCCGTGCTAGTGTTGGTATGAGGAGTATATAAAGCTCTTCCCTCTCTTTGGCCCTCCTCTAACGAGTTAAAAGCTTTGCCTTGCTAAATTTGCTGCAAATGGATATATTTGGCCTTTAAACAGACCAGTTTTCAAATTCAAGATATACTATGCCATCTCTCAATGATGATTTTTTTCTTCCTTGTGTGCTTCTCCTATGACCCAGGCAAACTGTTTAAAGGCAACAGTTTACCTTCATCTCTTTAGGACTGGACTGCCTAAGAAAGCTTGATAGCACCAGCAAGGTGGTTTCTCAGGTACTCCAGGGGAGACCTAGAACCATGAATTCAGACCAAATATTAGTTTTTTAGACAGCTAATGGTAGGGGAATATGACTCGCATGAGATCAAGCGATGACACTTTGTGTCCCAAGATCATATTTTAGTGCTCAAAGTATGGTTTTACAACAATACTTCAAAAATTAAATTAGGCAACGCAGAAGAGTTTTTTTATATTACTTGTAGTTAAAGTGTGAAACTCAACAGGTAGGTAACATACCTGGGGAGATCATTCTCCTTTCATTCGCTTTAGAGCTATATTGTGTGTGATGAACATCAGTTGCCAGAAACATGATTTCTCACACTACGAGAAAAATGGACACAAAAAAAACACTTAATGAAATAAAAAATTGAACTGAAATATCAAATGAGAAATTTTACTTTCTAACAAGAGACCTTACTAGGACTGAAAACCCTGGTGTAATCAGAGAAAGTAACATACATTGTCCATATGGATAAGTTTTGGCACAGAGACTAGAAGTGTAATGGCTGAGGATAGGTTATGTAGGAAACTATTATGATTTTATGATATTTTTCTGCATGATAGATGCTGCATGGGATTTTTCATCAGCAGTAAACTTTCTGGGAAGTGTTGAAATGCTTACTTCAGAGTATTTATGACCCTGAACAGGTTGTTCAGGCAGGAAAAATAGAGCTAGGTTACAGTCCTCAGGAGAGAGAGATGCCCCTTTATTAAGTATCTGCATGGCCTGAATAAGCCAAATGACTTCAAAACCGAGCTCCACATCAGAGATTTGGAGTCAGTTTTTCATCTCCAAAAGGTCTATTGCAATAACAAATAAATAGGCTTTTCTGCCTCATGTCCTGCTGGAGTTATTCCATTTTGCACTAGATCCTTCAACATTTATTGAGGCAACACATCCAAGGTCCACTTCCAGCCTCAGTAAATGTACAGCTACCTGTACAGAATTAAGGATGCCTTGAAGTTTGGAGGAAAAGACACTCTGATAAGAGCTGTGTAGTCCCATCCTTGGGAAACAGACCTCAAGTTTACATTTGCACTCTTACAAACGTATAAGGGGAGCACTGCACTCGCAGTTTCATGAGTACTCTTTTCTTTTGTTTTCTTGCAATTGTCCAGGAAAAAATTTGGAGTTTTGAGGGGGTCATTGTCTTACATTGTGCTGTTACTCGATGTTTTTAATATGAATATTCACTCTTTCAACCTTCCTCTTTCCACAGACTTGTTGAATTATCCTCTGTGGTCCACATTAATTCCCACTGGGGAATCATTTCCAAGTGCTTAGCCTACAGCAAAGTCGTTTCAGACCCTTTTGTGTATTCTTTGCTACGGCATCAGTACAGGAAGACATGGAAAGACATCATAAACAAGATCCTCAAAAGAAGCTCCATCAATTCCTCTGCCCTCACGAGCGAATCGCACAATCGGAATATATTGCAGCTGAATGAATGAGGAGCCTGGTATGGGACCTACAAGACACATAAAACAATACATGGGAAACAAAAGTCACTGGCCTATCCCTAGTAGCTATTCTCAGCTGTCAAGGTTTTTGGGAGGCAGTCATGGACACGTTGTAGCCCAGCCTGTGTCCCTCTAGTAACCCACATAAGGGAGACAGGCTGCTTTGTACCTCCTGCCTCTGACTCAAAGAGTGCTGTTTATATGTGGTCCTGCAGGCTTCAAAAATACAAATCTCCCATTGATTTCCATCAGCAATTACACATGTAGATAGGGTAAAGAGCTAGTCATCAGCAGAAGGACTCATGAAAGTAATGGGAGCAAATAGGTGCCATCATAAGATTATTCTAAAAATTTGCACAGGAGTATTGATGGTGTATTTTTCCCTGTCTGCAGGTAAGGCTACCTCTGATGGGACTGCCAACCTGGCTTTACAAAAACCACCCCAAACTAGTTGCTTAAGTAGGTCCTGTATAGAAAACCTCTTAATAGGAAAAGCTTAATAGAAAAATCTTTACCTAGATACTCAGTGTAGCTTTCAGCCTCTGCTGACATGTATTTTTTGAACAATCCTGTAGGACTGAATGAGGAAAAAAAATCACACGTGGATGGATTCAGCCATGTCTTCTCTAAACTTTCTCAGTAGCTTCCACAAAATCCCATTAGTTTTCTCCCCATGAAATTTCAGCAAAGTGAAAATGGTAGACAGGATGGGGAGGCCAGGATGCCTCCTACCAACTTTCCAGCGTATCTTAGCTAGAAAGAGATGGAATTTGCAAGCATTAGCATGCTCCATTTTGCAAGCTCTTTGATAGAACAGACATTCTAGCAACTACAATTTCCTTCATACCTTGCAAAAAATGTCTGCTGCTGAATTTTCTGGCCTGAGATTCAAAGCCTACTGAGATAACTCATTGAGGGCCTTCACCCCAAAGTGGCTGAATGGGGGGGTAACAGCTCAGTGACTGGCATAGAGAGCCTTGCCTGAACCCTCGTTCTGGTGCGGTACCACACCTGCAAGGGACCATGTTAATCTATAAAGTCATATTCTCACCTGCTTTATAACCAGAAGAATTAACATAATGAAGATCATTAACTACCATGTAAATAAAAATCATCGGCTGAAATACTCATTTTGTTTATGAAACAACAGCATAACTAGAATAAAATATACATACAAATATAGCCACACAATTTAAGCAAGTTTTTACAACACTGCATTCAAAATTAACCCTTGGCCAGATTAAATAGTCTACCTCATCTTAATCATTTCACTTCTTAGGCTTAACATGATTTTCTCAGGTGCCATAGGTAAAGCCCACTTCAATACTTGTTTCTTAAGAAAGTCAAATCATTTTGGTGACTTGATTGTACCATAATACAGGATATTAGAAATTTTATTATTAATGAGTTTAAAAAGATAAAAAGCTCTAGATCCGATTGTTATACGTTTTACCAAAGTAAATTACAACAGGATGATTGTTAAAGTCCACAGCTGTTGTCAACTTACACATGGGGCTGCTGCCAAAGTCAATGGGAGGTTTGTACATCAATAAACCTAGCTCCAGAAGGTTTTCAAATTTTGAATCAATTATTCAAATACAGTAAGATAATTTCCCAGAGAAAAAAACCCCAAACCATTATACGTTTAGGATGGCTAGTAAAAGATGGAGAAGAAAACAGCATTGGACTTGTCTCATTATGCTTGTGCATCACAGTCAGTCCCTGGTTGATTTATGTGTCACCATGAGCAATAAATCTCTCCCCTCGTATGTGTTTAAAAATCTGTCTTTCTTTCATGGTGCCTTCTAGAATTAATCTCATAACAGAGAATAAATATAATTTCCCCTTACTTACATCAGCTTTCTGACACATTGTCATATTTCTACCATCTGAAGCAAGCGAGAATTGTAAATGCTGGTGCTTGACAAACTGACTCAGTTATACAAAATAAAAGTAACACCCTTACATTTCCTGATGACGTTTTGTAAGATACTAGAAATATGATACTGTGGCTCGTTAAGTGCTAGATATTCAGCTGAATTCTTAGCGGCAAAATTTTCTAAAATGTATGTCTCAGTGATGAATGTAGATATGAGTAACTATTTGTCTGCTGAGTATTATATGTACTATAACAACACTTTCACTTGAGTGAGTTAGAATAATGATGGTAAACGTAATGCACAATGCTTTATTATCTCTGATCATGAAGCAGAACTGTTCTCTTGTCTAACACAAATGCGCGTGTGTGCGTGGGGGGGTGTGGGATTTTCCATTTGTTATTTAAATATTTTTGAAAAAAGTTTGTAAAGTATGGCTACAACGTGTGCCCAAAATATGGAACTGCATGTGCAAAAAATTGTGCAGCTGCTTAGGCAATATGCAGTTTTCTGTTTGTTGGTATCTGCGATCCATATGCAATATCTATTTCTCACACGCATGTTCAATTAACATTTTCTTCATATCTTGTAAATCTGGCAGGCAGAACATTGGCAGATGATTAAGAGAATTTAGTCCACTATGTAATTCTGCAGATTCTGAGCTTTTTCCTCTGTTCATTTTACAGTTATTTATATAATCTCAGAGCCCTAACTGTGAACTGGGATCCTGGTTTATGTTCTGGTTTTGAGCCAGTTTGGATGTGAAGATTTGAGTAATTGCATTCATCAAAAAATATGAAAGACTGATAAGAGTTTATTGAGTAAATAACAAGTATCAGGCCCTCTCCCCACGTAAATCAACATAATAGTTGGTTGTTTCACCTGAGGATCAGGTCCCATTAGATAACTATAACCGGGTTTTAAAGATCTGTCTTCTAAATGTGTAGGGCCCCCTTTTCATGGTATTTACAAATGGAAAGAAGTAAACAGGATTTGGTGAGTTTCTCATGTGCCTGTGTGCCCGCTTGCAATGTCTGGCAACCACACAATTCTTCTCTAAATAAGTTCTGCTGCAGTGGGCTTTTCCTAGTCACCTGTTT
Source organism: Tringa tobata (assembly GCA_033628505.1). Lineage (NCBI taxonomy): Eukaryota > Metazoa > Chordata > Aves > Charadriiformes > Scolopacidae > Tringa > Tringa tobata. The sequence goes on from JAHREE010000099.1 coordinate 2,791,811, forward strand.
CCTCACTGAGACCTCCCCAGATCTCTCAGACATCCACTTACCCCAAAGAGAAAGGTGAACTTTCTGTCAAAGCAGCAGAGCCTCCGAAGGAAGATCCTTGTTGGTTTGGGAAGGCTCTAATGGTTTTCAGATGGGCTATATGGAAACTACTGACATTGTCTGAATGACCAGAAACCACCTACACCTGGATGAGCCTTACCTTAGGAGACAGACCAGGACATCTAGGTAGCTTGCAGAAAGGGATTTTTTTCTGGACCTACATGTCCTGAGGTTTCATAGTTTCCTTACCCCCCTTAATCTGAAATGAAGAAGGCTTTGAGGGTTTTGAATATCTTATCCTATATATTTTTACATGAGCAGTGAATATTTTTGAAACTACCCTTTGGAAATTAGCTGCTTTTCACTAGTTAGAGCCGTCTTCTTCCCACAATAAATGTTCTTGTGATTAAATGAAGCCTAAAAGCAAAGCTAGAGACTTCACATCTATGTCAGGTGATTATTGATTGACCCTAATAATTACTAAATATTTCAGCACATCACATATAGGACAGAAAGCTCAGTTAGATCCTAATACCATGGTCACTATGTGTTTGATTTAGCAGGTAGCCCTGGATACTTAGGGCTAAGCACAGGCTTCTGTGTTTGCAGCATCAGGGATTATATCTTTGTGACCCAAGCCTGAATAAGTGAGAACAATAACATTTTAGCCTTAAACCTTTTTCTTTTTTTTAATTTGTTTTTTATGCTTTCAGCATTCAGTAAGTATATCAAAAACCTTTGATGGGTGAAGTTTCTTTATGAAAACCATCTTGCTCAAAAAAGGCAGCTGTCCCTGTTGAGGGTTATAAAAGTTTACATGGAGAAAAGAGCTGCTGCAGTCTTTGTAAAATGTCTACTCCTTACCTGTAGTCCTGCTGTGTATCATGTAAATATGTATTTAGGGTTGTTGGTTTTTAAGCAAATAATGCTGATCTAATGAACTAGAGAGGCTGCTATAGTTTATCATAAATGTCTATATTTCTAAGAAAGATGGTTTGCCCTATAGACTGTAAGTGCACTTCAGAAATGCGTGTATTGAGAAGCAAATGCATCAGGTGTATGACAGCACGCATGTGCCGTAATTGTGTAGTAAAACACGACTTTTTGGTTGAAGAAATACTATTAAACATGGTTTCAATGTACCCAAAGTCATGAGTCCACATGGTTGATTAATAATCTATAAGGATATGTTAGGAAAAAGATCTCCACTTGGAGTTACCACTGAATTCTAGAAAACTGTTTTCTAGTCACTGTGGTTATACAATCAGAGCTTCAAAGCAAATATTTTTAAAAAACCATACAAATAGCAAAAGACTGAAAGCCTCCATCCTCCTGGGATTTGATCCAGCAAGAGCTCCTGAGGAAAAAGAAAAACTGCTTTCAAATGACATGCCAGTGAGATGTTAGTGAAATACTAGTGGGAATGCAACATGGCCCAGGGTGCAAAGTTGGCCATAGTCTTCCTGCTGTTGGCCATCACAGGTAGTCTTGGCTTTTTTATATTACACTAGCTTGAGTTTGTGAACAAAACAAAATATTAAAAAAAACCCGTTACATATCAAAGTGGTCTACATTCCCACCATTCTGACAACAAAATGCTTGCACAAAGACAGGTAATTCCTGCTCCTCCTGCCTTGCCTATGTGATCAATTAGATACGGAGACAAAAAATTAAAGTCTTATGAATAGAATTACTTTTGTTACCAAAAAAAATTCAGTAAAACACTCAGTGTCCTTCGGGTCACACAGCAAACATGTAACAAGGCTGCGGACAAGCTCTCCATGCTCTGTCATCCAGCCCAACCTCATTCAAGTAAAATTAACCTACCTGCATCAGCCAGGGTAAATAATGGGTCTTTTTCTAACAGAAACCATAGGGCTTCCCAGTTAAGATGTTTGAAAAATCATTATCACAGATTGCCTTGGAAAATAGAAATAGATAACAAAAAGGTGCCTTGATTTACCTTTACTTATACACAGGGCATTTTTCTAAACCTTAGCTTTTTTTCTTTCACAGTGTTTTTATTTTCTTAATATCATTTTAGGATTAAAAAAATCCCATGTATTTGGCAAGCACTAATCATTCCCTTCTGAATTCTTGCAGGAATGTAATGTATTACCAGTTTTTCTAGATGCAGTTAGATATAAACATTTTTCCCTAGATTAGATTATTAGATGATTATTTGCTTAAAAAAATATGTTAGGGGCTGGTTTTACAAATATTTGCTGTAAGGACAGTGGGGTTGCCTGAGTAAGTAAGGACCATTCATATAATGAGAGGTATAAAAGATCTGGCCTGTGTATTTAAACTTTTTTGTTTTGTTTTGCAAATGATGAAAATAGATGGTTTTCTATCTCTAAAAGCACCTAGCCAGGCTGAAGAAAGATAGTTTTGAAACAACATTAATAATAGCTGCTGTAGATAGGGCATGTTTTGATTATATTATGATAAATATACCATTATAATTTATTGCATTCTACTTTTTTGTATAACAATGGGATGTAGTTGCAGGGGCTATTTATTTACGAAAAAATGGCAATATAAATCTTTCTAAATTGCATAGACAGAGAGGTGCACAGACCAATTTGCAATGAGAGCATGCTCAAACGTGCCATGGGTTAACATGGTTCCCAGGTAAGCTACCATGGTTCCCAGGTCTCCCAATAGATATTTCAGAGATAAAGATTAATTCATGCAAAGGCAGATACATAAAATTCTGTTATATTAGTACCTCCAGTTTAAAGGAATTCAGTAAAATACATTTTAATCCTGACTTCAAATTTTTGAATAAGGGGGCCTGTGCTGTCTATTCTGTTTACAATGGCTTGTGCTTTGTGAATACATATCAAATGTTGTAATATATTTTTATTACATAGAGTTAATGGTTAATACAAAGTGACATACGTAAATAAACACATACTATATATGTATATTGTGATTTTGTTAAATTTACTGTTAATGAAATGTGATTATGATAAATTACTTGGTGTGAGCTATTTTTTCATATAAAAGTCAACATTGTAAAAAGTCTGTTTCACTTCATTGTTGCAAAAGGCAAGCCTGTAATGTCATTGCAATGACGTGACCTGATCAGTCCTGCTCATTTTTGGAAAACAACCACAAAGTCAAGAGCAACAGAATATTACTTCACTGCAATATGAGCAACACAAGTGGAATACCTGTCGTTTAGTCTTATCGCAGATGTCTAGTCTTAATATACATGGTCCTACTTAAATTTAGCTGTTCCTTGGCTTTCACACCCTAGTTGGTGTGAAACCAAGGTTGGGGTGGGAACCGGTACTGTGGGGCTCCCTCTTGCTGCTCCCTGAGCATCCTTGCCGACCCAGAGCTCCCACAGAAAGGTCTCTGGAGGTCTCAGACTCGTCCTGAAGACCACCCAAGAGGCACACACTGCAGAGGCAATTGCTGGTAGCCCTCACAGAGCTGAAGTCTTTAATTGTCTATGTAAAGTCCAAACTCTTGGTGCCCAAATGTGTTCTCCTCCTGACTCACAGGGTTTAATCATTAACTGCGCTTTAATAACAACAACATAACTTCAATACTCAGATGTGGGTAAGCACTCACTGAAATCAACAGTAATATCTTCTCTCTTCTCCCTCTGATCTCTAGACAGAGATTTGAATTGAAGATTAAATTCCACTCCAGTGCACAGATTAGGCCTCTTAAGGGCACTTTTGCTTCCCTTACAGGTGTTAAATCTCTGCTGTAGAAAAGCAGAAGAGACCCTAGAAGAGCTCAAAATTCTCAGACATCGAATAACTTCTGATTTAACCAACATGATTACTTTGTGCTGTGTCTATGGTTCCCATCCCCCTTCCTCACCCCCCCAGTCTCTGCAGATTCACACCATCCTCTCAGAAAGGCTGGTAGAGCTGGACGAGGCAAATCATTTATTCATGTTCAGCTCATAACCACTTGCAATTTACGCTGAGGGCAATACACGAATCAGGCTCCAAATGCAAAGCTTTCACTGTTTTCTTTGGGAGAAGCTAGAGATGTGCTGGCTCTTCAAACCCTCAATGCCACAATAACATCCTCTCAAAGGGGGAAGAGACTTCCCAGCATCAACGGATCCGTCCTGAGCTCCAGGCTCAAACAAACACTCAAAGGAAATCTACTAACACAATGGGAGAGATTCTGGGAGGCTGCTGCCTCTGAATCTGTGGGAGGTTTTATTTTGCTCTCGTCTCCATTACAACTGCTTCTTTTCATCCCTTAGGAAGGACCTAAATATTGCCTTTCACATTACAAAGGCTAATGCAAAGGAATATTAATTCCTGGAAAGTTTTCCCTTGAGATTTAGCAGAGACAGAATAATTATCCTGGAAAATGCAAGGAAATGTAATTTCAAAGGACTCGCCATCCACATGGTTATAAACCCCCCAGGATGTGGGGGGGTTCTGGGCTGCCAGCACATGTTACTGGCTCATGTTGAGCTTCTCATCCACCGACACCCCCAAGTCCTTCTCCTCAGGGCTGCTCTCAATCCATTCTCTGCCCGGCCTGTGTTTGTGCTGTTGTGTCAACAAAAAGAAAAAACATTCCAGAGGAAGAGAAAATTAAACAACTACTCTTCGACATTGAAGAAGTGCTATTGGAAGGAGATACAACTCAGGGGATGCTTTTCCAGTTAAGCAAGAGAAAAGAGCAAGCAGCAGCCCCAGCCATTCCTGCCCTGCCTGTACCCTGGCTGGCACATGCCTAGCACTGGAGCCCCTCGCCTGACACTGAAATAAGGAAGCTCTTGAGTTTCTTTTTTGTTTTTTAAATAAAAATCTACAAATTCAGATCATTGCAGCCCAGCATTTCCAGGTAATTACTTTATTAATCTTTAAGCCCTATATTTGAATATCCATATATCAAACCATTATATTTGATAATTAGGATCAATTAACTTTGATGGTAATTTTGAACATGCACAGAGGCTCCAGCTGAAGGAAACACTTCTTATCATTCTAAGTTTATGCAGTCTAAATGATTCAGCTTTCCATTTGAGGTTGGACATAGCTAATGCCATTTGCCTTTGGGTTTTGGTAAGGAGTTTTATCACTTTAAATTGCAAATATTTCTTCTCAGATTTCTTTTTCTTTTCAGCATTTCCTGAAAGTGCTTTAGAGAATCTATTTCCAAGATGAAAAGTGATGTTCTGACATCTTTCCTAATGGTTTCATCATTACATCCGATTTAATAATTTAAAAATTAATACTGCACCTTAGCTGTCCAGGTATCACATTTAATTCCCATTTCACTAACTGCAGCTACATAGCATTTTCCTATATCCACCTATATGTGATGCCACTGTTGCTTTCATTAGTTCTGTAAGCTTCTTAGACTGGAAAATAAATGATTATATACCTTTACTATAGAGCAGTAATTCCTGTTGCTACTTATTAAATATCCTAACTCTCATGACACATGGGAAGAAATAACATTGGCTTGATTTATTGTTTTCTAACTCTGTTTCTGAAGTTGTGTGCTTGAACCTAGTACTGCCAAAATCTTAAATTTACCACTTGTCCAACCATCACAGGATTTCACGTCTTGAGATAAACCTCTCATTCTGCTAGTGTTTAAGAAAAAGACCCAGTGGAGGATCCATTTTCTTCCAATAAATTTGCTGAAAATTTACCTGAAATTTGTTTATAATCACTAAAATCCTACTATATAAGTCCCACATACTTTTTTAAAAAAATTTTACTATAACTAATACCAAATAGCTAAAATTCTTATAGGTCCATAAGGAAGTATTTAAAATAAAATGTTACAGCAAATAATAGCAGAAAGTTCTGAAGAGGTAGCCTGAAGGAACACAATGGACAGAATATTGTAGAGACTTTACTCCAAGTCCAGGGACCCTTGGAGTAAAGTCCCACATCTGAAAGAGTTTGACTCACATTCCTTATTTGCAATCAAGAAAGCATAAACACTAAATTTACAATCACAACTAATCTGTCATGCAGACACTAAAAGAATCACTTCCAGCTGCAATGCTCTGGACTGGAGCGTAATAAAATAATTATTAAAGAAGATATTACAGTGAATCAGACATCTGGGGCTCCCTGCCTGCAGGTAGGCTCAGTTATAGCTAATCCAGCTCCAGCATAAGATAGCCTCAGCTGGTTTATAAAAGTCATAGTGATGGTTGTTCCACAAATCCTCTGTCCTCTCCAGATTATTTCAAAGTTTTACTGTTCCTATAGTTATGTTAGTCTCTATTATATCTAACGTATTGCTGCAAACCTTGATGCAAACTGTATAGCTCTTAATCTATTTTATTCAAGTGTGGTTACAGGAGGAAACATTATATTAACTGAGAACTTGAAGAGTTAAAGCTCTATTTACAAGAAACTAAAAATGTAAAGGAAATTTTCAGAAAAAAACCCCATTAAGTTCCCCAGACTTTTCCTCCTGCAAAACCCCTTTGAAGTGGATAAACATTTGCACAAGCCTGCCAGGCTCTACTCCACATCCCTTTAGGGGGAACAGGGACAAGGGTCCTGCCCCCCCCGGCCACCCCTGCATGTCACAGTCCCCAGGAAAGAGCTGGTGCAGAATCACCTTCTCAGCAGCCGTTTCTCTATGTTTAGTCCAAATTCAGTCAATTCCCTTAGTGAAGCACAGGTCTGATGCTGGCTTTGCTTCCCAGATCAGCCCCTCGGCAGTTTCAGATGCTAAAAATTCCAGGATATTCTGGAGATCAAAATAGCAATTACGAAAAACAGGTGCTTTCTAAAACTTTTAAAATGCCGACAATTACCGCAATCATTATCACAAGGTGTTTTGCTAGAAGAAGATCCACCTGCACGCTGTGGATTCAGAGAGAGAGGGTGTCACAAAAGTCAACAGTCAACCTTATAAAAATGCCAACAGCAGAATAAAGCAGCAGCTCCTGGCACACCTGGAAGTACTCTGAGGCTCAGGCTTGATCCAAGCTGAGTCTTTTCTGAACTTGGACAGAATAACAAGAGTGAGGGTGGCACTTTGCTGCACTGATTATTTGCAGAGATCTACACTTTCTCAGGATTGCAAATTCTTGCCTTATCACTATGAGAAAAAAAAAAAAAATCATTCATTTAAAGTTTCTAATACATACAAAGTCATGTTAATACAACATACAAAATACGTTAATTTCTACAAGGCTGCTTTTTCCTCCCGTTTTTCTGATACAAAGATTGCTTTCAGTGCTTTATCATCTGTCCTCATTTAATCCATTTCAAAAATATCTGCAGAGCATGAAACATTGCCGTTGATCTCATTAAGTGTCTTCTAATAATTGCAGGTTTTAAGAAAGCTGAAGACAAAACCTGACTGAAATTAAGCTTGTAATGAAAAAGAACAAGAAAAAAATGAGTAGGAGTATGGTAATTACATGCTTACGACTGTGACAGTAGGCAAAAGAAAACAGAGCAGCAGATGGTATCTAACTCTAAAGGAAAATGTAAATGATGCTGAACTCAGACAGTTCTCTAAATAAAGGTGTATTTAGCAGCAGGTAGATGTTTCACCTAAAGAAGAGCTGCCTGATAATTCAAGGACATACATCTGATATAGGAGGGACAGACCAGCCTTCTTTATTTGGATGAGAAATCACTTCATCAATTTCTATGTACTGCAGGCCCTTAACCTCACTTTCCTGGCCGTCTCGAAAATTTTGTTTATTGTTACGCTTACATTGGATTTGATGTCACTGGTAGTGATGCAAAACATCCCCTTCTTCTGTGACCTCAGCAGCCTTAACATGGCTATTTGCAGTGTGGCCCGAGTCAGTAGTAGGTGGCCTCTAATTCAGTGGAGAAAATAAACATAGCATTAAAAGCCAACAAAAATTATCAACAGCATTATAGGACATGCTCCCAGCAAGGCTGCTCAGCATCCTGATAAAAGTGTGGTGTGAACAAGAGCAATGGAAGAATCAGGCATCCCCAATGTCCCCTGTCTGTGCCTGCAATAGAAGGTGAAAGGCCAGGAGGAGCTGGGCAGGACATCCAGCCAGCAAAGTGCCAACCTACAGAAGAGTTCTTTTTTAAAGAAGGGCAGAAAGCAGGGCATGTGCACAGTCCGAATGTTTCACCAGTGAAAGCTTTGATAAACTGCTGGCTGAAGCACCAGCCAGCTGCCCAAAAGCCTCTTTCCAGCTATGAATTACAGGGTGCATATAAACACAGTTAATAAGCTACTTGGGCCTCGTTTTGCCTGTGTTGTCATAATTCTGGAATCAGCAATGTACGACCACTCTGTAGAGCCCGGCAGCATTTGTCTAAAGATATTTTTACTCATGCTTTTTGCCTCCTTTGCAATGCAAAAGAAAGAAGAGGAAGGGAATATATGCATTTTTCATATTTATATACTTATATATTTATATTGCATATACATATGTATGTGTATTAGAATTTATTCCTCTAAAGGAATACTACAAAGGCAATAAAATCTATTATCTGTTGAAAATTAGTCAATTATTTTTATGAAAACTATTAGTATTTTGAAATTATAATTATTTTCATTTCTCCTATGTCAAGAGGACCCAGACAATGTTGCTGCCTACCAACAAACAATGAATATACATAGGCAGTGAGATCATCATCTCAGAAGAACTTCTGATTACTTTAGACTGTTTCCTCTTTTTTTTTGGCCAACTTGCACAGACTTTTCCAAAGCCTGAGTCATACGCTTGTTGATGGGAAAAGTGAGCAGATTAGATTGAGATGATTAGGTGGTGAAGATGCTACTTGTGCCTTTCTAATTTTACTTCTTTCTCCATAACCCAAATTCCATGTGTGTTCCAATATCTCCTTCGGTTATAAAGAGTTTCCTGGGGGAGGTGAGCATCCAGTGTGGCCCCTGTGACTTGCTCACCTCACCCATGAACTTCCACGCTGCAGCCTGAACCAGAAACAACCTTTAATGTTTTGCTTTGTGCTCAAGACCTTCGGGTGCCTTACGAAGTATTTTCTCTTCCCCCTTTCCACCTCAGTTCCTACTGGCCCATGCCATGACCAGCAGATGGGCTGATGAGTTACTGCTTGTTATTCTGTATATTTTGCTTAATAGATGCAGGTGCACGCGCTGCTGAAATGTTTTCCCCAGGAGCCCGCAGTTCCTAATCATCTTATTAAAGTGATTGTGTATTTGCCATAATTTTCACATTAAAATTATCTGCTTTAACTGCACACACAGAGCTGTTCAAATTATTTGTTGTGAACGGCTGATTGAATTTAGCTCTGTTTGTTGTTTACAAATTGTCCCCTGCCTGTTCAGAGTTTTAGGGGGCTGCTGAGTCACCGAAGTTGTTCAAGATATTTCATATATTTTGGGCTGGGGAGGCACTAGCACTATTGCTTACAGTAAGCTGATCTGAAATGCCATGGGGCACCTCACAGACTAGGACCCAATCTGGTGTCATGCCTGGCCTTCAATAGGTTATCATAGTTTTTCTCATCATTATTGCATGTGTGCATTAATAGTAGTGATAGGATGAGGGGTAATGGCTTCAAACTAAAGGAGGTTAGGTTTAGATTAGAAATCAAGAAGAAAGTTTTCATTATGAGGGTGGTGAGAGCCTGGCCCAGGTTGCCCAGAGAAGCTGTGGCTGCCCCATCCCTGGAGGGGTTCAAGGCCAGGCTGGATGGGGCTTGGAGCAACCTGGTCTGGTGGGAGGTGTCCCTGCCCAGGGCAGGGGGCTGGAACTCGATGAGCTTTAAGGTCCCTTCCCACCCAAATCATTCTATGATTCTATGGAGTCTTCCTCCAGCAGCATAACAGAGACAGCCTCAGTGCCAGCCCAGCAGCAGCAACCTCTACGTATAGAGCACTGAAGCCATCAAAATAGATATATATCCTGAATTCGCTTTACTCAGAGCCTGTACTTTTTTGTCTTTCCATACAACGTTCTTCAGTCTTCTGGTCCAACTGGCTGATGTGCAAAAAACAAGGGAGCTTCCAGGCAGCCATTTGGTGTCACTTGTAGTGCTGTAACTGCCTGCTTTAAATACCTTGCTTACCTGGACAGGGTGGGTAGATTTGTGCATTGCTCCTGCCTTGGAGCAAAGGGATGAAGACAATGACCTCAGAGATCTGCTGGTACTTCTTAGGAGTCAGTGCTAAGAAAAATATAGTAGCTACCACACTGACCATGAAGGCCTCTCCTGCTCTGTTGTTTGTTTTTTAAATTGTTTAATATGTTTTTATATTGCAGTTTCAAGAATCCTGGTGGTTGTGCCTTGCAGAGAGAAATGTGCTTGCATATGCAATCTTTGAAAGGCTCCATAAATGTAAGATGTCTCTTATTTATGAATGCTTCCTGTGAACTTCTATTCAAGAAATACAATACTATTTTAGAATTAGTCTCTTAGCTTTTCCAAAATACATTTATTTATAAACACGCAGCAATGTGCATTGTTAAAGCTAATTTAGCTTGCAGAAGTCTGGAAATTGTGTCTTTTCCTTTGAAACAGCGTATCAGTGAGCTGAAAAAATCTACCAAACACTGCTGGGAATATTGCTGCCACCATCCCCTCCCCTCCCACTTTGTGTTCACAAGAAAAAATGTCATAGAGACAAGCACCGGTGATGCTACTCAGTTTATTTGTACATGAAGTACTGTTTGCCTGGAGGAATGAAAAATAAGGAGACATTTTTCTTGCTCCCAAGTCTCTTCTCTCTCACCTCCTCTCCCTCTGGGATGTTTTGCATGAGCATATTGCCAGTGTGATTCTTTTAGGCTTTCTCTTGGTATTTTCTTGGCCCTTATGCTGTTTCTCTCAGAGTCATCTCTACCATCACAAAGAAGTGATCAGTTTCTGAGAGACAGCTAATTGATAGAGGCAATTACAGCTGAATTTCAGGGAGTTTTCTGTACAAACCATAATAAACCTACATTGCTGGATGTGCTGGGGATCCATATCAGTCCCTGCATCTCCTTACTGTGACTCCTGTCTCTCTTGGGACCGTCACTGTTCTCTGTTTCTCCCTTTTGCCAGCACAACAACATTAAAAAACATTTTTTTACCAAAACAGGGTGATTTTCATCAGTGACTTGGACTATAGGTCTCCCTCTGGGAGGCTAATGCTTAATGCTTAAGATATTGTGCTTACCACTTAAAAGAAAGGGCAAAGGCAATAAACTATCCTGGATACTGTCATTAAAGTGATCTAAGTACAGAAAATGGTCTTGTAAGCTCAATGGTAATGTAAGACTTAAAATTCCTATAGGAAAAGCAGTCTTAGGAAGCAACAAATGAAAAACAAAATATCCTCGTAATAGTACCAGTTCAAGGTCTTAAAAATTTCTAGTCTGGCTCATGCAAAAGTTCAGCTTAAAAATAACAAAATTAACAGAAATATATAACTGGGGGCATTGGGATTCAACCATGACACATGGTTTCTCCAGTGGCTTGCAAACTTCCAATTTTTTGCTGTCTTCTACAAATCTGAAGGCTAGAAATTTATTTACTTTAAAAAAACCTAAAGCTGATATTCTTCCAGGGAGGTCTCCAGTATAAATAAAAGTGTTGGCAGCATTTCACCAGGGCTCAAATGACATATTTTTATCAGTATTTTTTTACAGCAGCACCCACAATGCGCTGGACCTTTTATAAACATTCAAGTGTGGATGAGTCAAAAATTTTGATGTAGAAAATCATAATTTCAGAGCATGAATCAGCTAAAAATTAACTCCTGGCAAGCCACGGCCCTGGTCTTTGAATTACTGACAAGGAAGTTTATGAAATGCAGTAACAAAGTGTCTGGGCAATTCTATCTTGATGTCGGTAGGTTTTGTATAGCTTCAACAGAGAATTTGTTCTCGTTTCCTCTCTAAAGCCTCTTTACAGCCTGACTCGTATGAAAACATGGCCAAGTTCCTAAATATTTCAAGGTAGCATTTTCAGATACAGAAGTCACAGGAGACTTTGGGGTTTTCTTCAGCAGGGTTGGATTTTTTTTTTTAATTAAATGTTTCCCCTTCTATTTTTCTTTTTTGAAGAGTTGGAGGGATGTTAAAACCACTGTTCTACATCTTGAGTTCTTAGGCTGCAGCTTCATCACTGAAACATATTCAACCAGACATAATCAGGAAAGCTGATAATACTATGGACTCCTACACTCTGCTCTGATTGTTGCTATAATAAGGCTACATTCGTACAGTTTGGTTCTTCTAATGTCAAGTAATTGGCAGTTCTGCAGCTCTGATGCCCCCTGAGGGCTGCATGTCCTTGTAATTGCTTCTGTCTACTGAAAGTAAACATATGAAGTGTATACAACATGCCCACACAAGGAACATAAACACACACACCGCTATTGTCGTGGGTCACAGAGACTCCTTTCTCCTCTATCATTTTTAACATACTTAGCTGTTTCTTCCTCCTCCACCCGAGTTTATTTTTTACCTCTAATAACAGACATTTATCTTAGTTTAAATTGAGGATCATTTTAACATCTTCAGCGGTTCAAGATACCTCTGTAATATCTTTCTAGAAACTCTACATCTCTGTCCAGATTCTCTGCTACGGGGCAGTGACAACTGGGAGTTGTGCCTGGTATGGGCCAAATACTCTGGACAACAGGAGGTGAACAGGGCCCTGGCTTGGCTTATTTCACATGTGCTCCACTGATTGTCCATCTTCCCACCATGAAAAGGATATAGCATCATTTTCTCATTCACACCAAACATGAAATTCATGTCAAAGCATAAACTTTTTGAAGGAATACTTTCTTGATCATCCCATTTCCTACCTTGAGCTTTTACCAGTTGTCTTCCAGGTCCCTTAGTGTGAAAAAATACTCAGTCTTCTCCTTCCTGCCAGATCCTAAAACTCAGTAATTTTCTGTTATTTGAGAAATTACAGTTATCAACATTTTGGGAAAAATAAAATATGCCAGCACCTGCTTCTGAAGTCTCTGGTGTGTGCTGGAAATCTTCAGATGCCACCATTTAGGCTTATTGGTCATCTCACTGACTGCTTCAAAAACAAGGAATATTTGAAAATTCAGGAAAAGACAAGTTCAGGGAAGATTTTTCAGGACAAATAGGTGAGTAGTGCTTTCACATTGAATCTTCTTTTCCAGGCTTCAGCTTTTCTCTGAAAAAGTTGTTATCTTTTTCCTCACCCCAATCTCATGCTTTTTCTCTTCTCATTTCTCAAACACTAAGACCTGAGAGCTAACAAGTTCCCTGCAGATTACAAGCATGAAGTCCAGGGAATCATAGAATCATATGGGGTTGGAAGGGAGATCATCTAGTCCGACCCCCCCACCAGAGCAGATCTACCTATAGCAGGTTGCACAGGAACTTGTCCAGGTGGGTTTTGAATGTTTCCAAAGAAGGAGCCTCCACCACCTCTCTGGGCAGCTTGTTCCAATGCTCTACTACTCTCACAGTAAAGAAGTTCCTTCTCACGTTTAGGTGGAACTTATACTCAAGTTTGTGCCCATTTCCTCTTCTCCTGTCACTGGGAACCACTGAAAAAAGACCAGCCCCGTTCTCCTGGTACCCTCCTTTTAAGTATTTGTAAACATTGATTAGATCTCCCCTAAATCTTCTCTTCTCAAGACTAAAAAGACCCAAGTCCCTCAGCTCTCTTGATTTATATTTTGTGCAAATCTGGTCATATTATTTCTTCTCAACCAGCATTAATGGTGAATTTACCAAAAACGGGGAAAGTTTGCTCTTCGTTATTGTCCCAGAGTTAGTACAAGTAAGCAACCAAGCGAGTGACCAAGTGAAACCCCACCATTCTCAAGCACTTACTACATTTAATTTTCAGTCTGCTAACAGCAAATCATCTAGCAGTCAAGGAATTAATAATACATCTAAAGAATGTGATAATCTGAAAAGTACTTTCTGGAGACTCACACTGCTTTAAGAATGATAGATTCCTTCCGAAGCCAAGATAGAAATTAATCAATTAATTTGTATGAACACTTTCATTAGCAAGAAATGGATTTTATAATGCTGTATTTTCTGCACATCACTTACTGCTGAAGGTGGCATGGTTATTGACAATATAGTATCATCAATATTCAAATTTATAGTGACTCAGAGTCATTAAACTGGTCCTTAATGACTTTCTTAGGGCAAAAGTGGTATACAGGGCTCAAGGCAACACTGCTGTGAAATTTCAGTAAAAACAGATACCATATTTCTCTGAAGAATAAGTCTGAACGTCCTAACACTCAAGCAATGTATTTTAAAATTACGATATAACAACAAACGATAGCAAAACCATATAGAATTAAAATGAATAGGTAGAGTTAACATTTGACACTTACTTTCTCTGTGGTGGAGCCATTGACTTGATGGTCTTGGTCCTTCAGTGCAACAGCAGGGGGCTGAAACGTTCCCAGAAACATTATGTTCATTACCGCAGCCCTAGATGCCATACATTAGCCAAATATAGAAGAATAAACTTTTGCATTTAGGCACCTACAGGGTAGATAATAGAAGCAGAGTCTTTTTTTGCATTCACTTTCCACTCCTTTGCAGATTATACTGTAAGTCTCCCAGCAGAGCCTGCTCCAGCCTTGGAGCCACCAGGAGCAGATTAGTGACCTGGGTCAGAGCTGTGGCCTGTCACAAGGAGACAAGCAAATGAATGATTCTATTCACCTAGGAGCTAGAGGGCTCAAAAAACTATAATGAATAGGAATGTGATTTTAACACCTTTTATATTAAAAAAACCCTCAAGTGATGTAATCAGGTCCAAATCCTTGCGCTAGGAAATAGATCTTAAATTTAAATCCCCCACGTCTATTCAAGTGAGATTATGCTGCCATTGATCCTTATTAACCCAGGTATTGAATTTCTGTCACATCTAAACCACAAAAAGTAATTCCATTTTTCATATATTTACTTGCTGACGTTAGGCCCGGCTGAATTTTATTAGATCTTTAAATGATGGTTTACTCTGAATGCTCTTTTTTGTTGCTCTTGGGATAGTACAGAGGTAATAAGAATAATTGTGCTGTTGACATAAGTGCTGTATTGAATTCTAGAAAGCAGCTGCTGCAAATTAAGTGGAGTTAATGACTACAATAATTGAAATATCAGGTGGTTGATATTACTTTATATAGTAATAGGTGGGAATTGCTACTAACTGCTTTCTCTAAACAACACCAATATTACAGGATATACGGTACAGGTTTGGAATGGAAAAGCATTCAAAAGAAAAGAGAAAGCTGTTTATAATTGTGATTTAATATTACTATTCATAAATATTATTTCAAACATGCAGAGGAGGACTTTGCTCATTTTGCTTGCAAAAAGCAAAGTGTTGGTTTTCTTGGGGTTTCTTTGCACCTCTTTCTTATGGAACAGCCCATTCTGTGTACATACTTCTTTATCACAGGTGTGGTTGGGCTTCCTCCATATGGGCACTTACCAAGCTGCCATGCTTGAAGCTACATCCTGGCTCTCTATATTTATATATTTCTTTACAGCTGTATATGTCCTATTCCATATACCTTTTTCTGGCCTTGAAAGCCACAGCACACATTGATGCTTGACCCTCTGAGACAGCATCTCTCAGCTGCTTTCAGCCCCAGTCTACACAGGACATTGCAATTCCTCAGTATGGAGTGAAGGGCACAATGATTTATTATTTAATGGGTGCCAAATTTCGTACGGAATTCATAGACAACTTTAAACACATCTATAACTTCTTCATAAAGTCTTCATAATTCTAAATGCAAAGCACTCTTTATGGAGCTATCACGTCATTATTTTTTTTTCAAAATTTGCTCTTCATCAGTCCTTCAACTTTTTCTTTATTTATGTCCCAATCAGGAAAACAGAGATTTCTAAATTGCCCACATCTTCTCTTAGAATAATATTAAGCTAAAAGAGTAGGCATTTGCAGAGCAGTGCAATTTCTAATATTTTGCTGAAAAAAAACGATTTTCAGAAGTGCTGATGTACCTTGAGAGCCCAAGTACCATCTCCAGAGGTGATACTGGCGCTCCAGCCGTGCTCTGATGACATTCACAGACAAAGGTTGGACCTTCATCTGGGAGCCTGGTTAATAGGGAGAGATAAGTGCTAGAGAGGTCTCTGAAGATCAGTTTAGTAAAGAGAGACAAGCAAAGCAGCCTGAGCAGAAAACCGTGCGGGATATTGTTTAATCCAGCTTGTACAAACCACCAGACACAGGGGAGGGGAAGATGGATTTAACCTCTCTGAGTCTGGAGCTATAGCAGACGATTAAAGGCCCTCATATAACTGAAAAGGCAGAACAAGTATGTAAACATGCAGCTATAAAGTACCTTTATGTTCACTGCCTAAACTTTTTTCACAGGCTTTCCAAAATCCCATTCTTGGCATTTTTTACTGATAAATGTATTTATTTCAAGTAGTTGTGAGTTGAAATGCTATACCAAAAATTATCCTGTCAATACAGCCCCTCTGAAATTTATGGAAGGCATAAAAATGGCCTTTTCCTGCCAAATAAGCAAGCAACAGACAATAAGCATGAGAACAGTGCTTGAAATTTTCATGTGAAGCAGTAATCCAAATCTCCATCAGAATAAGATTGGGTCACTTGTCAGGTTAAGAGGACAGAGAAGCCACCACAACAACTGATCAAGAAATTGTCCTGCAAATCTGTATGTGGACTTGGTGGGTTTGTAAGTCTCACCTAGAGTTAAACTGGCTGTGTACGCTGTAAAATGGTGATTATATCAGTGGAAGATGGCAGAGAATGATTATTTAGTGACTTACCGTTGCAGGCACAAGATTGCATTCACCGTGATGGCTTCATCAAACATACATTTTGTGGCTCAAAAATCATATTAAAGTCTTACAGTGAAATAGAAAAAGGCCATCTCAACCTAAATGACCTTTAAAAAGAAATTAAAGACTAGCAAGCACATTAGGCTAAGCGTATAGATGTGATTTAAACTTGGAAAATTAAGGAAATACCAGAATAAAGATCTAAAACTTCTGTAAATTAATCACCTGAAGCTGAAAAGCACTTATTAAGGACTGAAAAGGACCGAGAATACTGCATGCCACTACGACAGCACAAAGAAGCAGAGGCAAAAGTGGTGATAAAATTGCCCATGAAATCAACTGTAAAAATCACTGACCCTCTTTGCGTGTATGTAACTGCTCCAGTAAGAAAGGAAAACAACATTTGGGAAGTTGCATCCTCTTGGTGAGTATGAAATAGAGCTTCTTTGGGCTCCTGTGGATAGTTGGTGGGTGTACACAGGGCTGTTTGTCCTGGGGTGTTTCCATGCTGGCACAGTGCTGTACCACAGCAGGAGGTGATGCTACCACAATTTATGCGGCTTGTGTGTGTTTTACCTCCTCCCTCAGGCTTATGATGTTATGACTGAATTCGCACAGAGATCAATAACGAAGATAAATGGTAGAGAGGCACATTTACCTCCAAACTCAGGCATTTTTTAAACCCATAGCAAATATAGTCTATGCCAGCTTTTAAAGGTTAACAAGTTAAAGTCATTGGTGTGGAACCACTTGTACTCTATTTCAAGTTAACTCATCTCTGTTCCGGTGTTTCTCAAAAAGGTCAACCACCTACCACAGCATAATAAAAGAGGCGAGTGAATCTGGCTGTATCGCTCCCTCTCTGACTGCTGAAATCCACACTTTGGGAAGATGTCCCATATTCACTGAAAATAATGAGCTGAAATTAGAGAAAAAACCCCACAACTATGCATGGAAAAAAGAAGAAAAAGTAATTGGTGGCAGAAGCTGAAAATATGCGACAGGCTTAAAATATCCAACAAAAAAATTGCATTTCTTCACCGGTATAGTCAATAACTTCATTTACATTCACTTTTATCAATGTGTTTTACCCACACAGAGCTCAAGCTCCTGGTCAAAAGGATACTTAGATGCTCCTAACAGTCCTCTGGTGCTAGCAGGTTAAACATGAGTTAGAGATTACCAAAATTCACTACACTCATACCAACATTTGTAAGTAGGTACAGTTTTAGTAGATACAGTTTTATTGGCTTCAGAATTCCCAAGCTGATTTGCAGAGACTGAGATCTTTGAGAGGTTACTGTACTTGTAGTTACTAAGATGGATGAGAAAAAGTGGGATATGATAATTAAACAGATAAAAAATGAATAGCATGACATAGATAGTCAAGGAGAAGCCAGCCTGCTCCCACTGTATTTTATGATTGTCAGGGCTGTGCACAGGAGCAGATGACTGATGGTAGGTATTATCAAGGAGAGTGGAATATGTCCTGTTTTAACCTTTTATTTGTTTAACCTTTGCTGTGAGGGTGAAATTGTGCTGCTCAATTTCTTTATTACTTGGAAAGGATTATTTTTTTTCCCTTTTATACCAATGGTGATCAAAGTTTAGCAAAGTCCTGATATAAGTAGCTATTAAAAAGGGTCTGTAATTATAAAAGGATCGTATCCATCCTCGTGTTTTATTTCCTGTCATTTCTGTAGGGTTACCTGTTTTCCTACAACACTAAGAGGAAAAGAGATTGAAAGCATGGAGCTTAGAAAAACTTACCTGTTTTAAAGATGTGGAAAAGGTAGATAAACAGAAAACACCGATATCCATATTTATTGGTTTGGGTCTGTCTAAAGGTTAAATAGCGCTACTACGTACTGCAAAGAAAATGAACATTTTAACTCCCGAGTGCATAACTATAGCAGCAAATAGAACACACATTGGTTCAGTATTGTTATATTCAGGGCAGGCATAAGCACCCTATCTCAGCACGAGATATTCACACATCTGAAGTTTTTAGTAAAATTCCTTTAACTTGAGTGTTTTCCGGTGTAAAGGTGCTGGACAATCAAAAAATAATTGCACAGACAAGTACGCTTGACAGCTATTAGGCCATTTATTTAGTAATGCCTGGACTAAAATGGAGTAAGGTCACCTGCATTAGTCATAGTTCTGCTGTGCCCAAGTATGTGTAAGCACTAGTCACGACCAGTAAAGCGGACCAAGGCCACTGTCTTCAGCATCTGATGTTACTCAGGTCCTCAGCAATCAGAGTCCATCTCATTTCAGCTAATAGACATCGAAGAATTTCCCATCAAATCCACTTCTTGCTATCAAATAAAAAAAAAAAATACTTCTCATTGAGTTAACCTCATACCTGAGAACAAAGCATAGGGACCTCTAGGTTTGTAAAGTAAATCTCAAACCGGCCTGAAAAATCATTTCAAGGCAAAAAGAACTGACCTGTCAGGACTAAGATAGTGGTTTCCACCTTCAATCTGATCATCAGAGTGATCTAAATTTGGTTGGTTAGTTCCTTGTTTACCTGTGCATGCCAACCACCCCCAGGAAGATGACTGGGTAGCCTTCGTGGGAACCCAGAGAGAAGAAACTCCATCAGTTCATAACACAAAAGATCGTGTATGGTCCTGATCTGTTGTGGTGATAACAAAATCTACATATGCCAATGAACAAGCCAAATTAAACTACTAACAAATTGTCTGCTGTCATAACTCCATATTCCAAATGTATTTCACATTGCTACCTGCACAAAGACATCATTAATCCCTTCTCAGCTGACAAAACCTCTTCTTGACAGGTTGCTGTTATATTTGCTATACAAAAATATACGACATAAAGAATGTTGTAAGGGCGATAAATAGAGTGAAATGAGTAAAATGTAATTCCAAATGCTAATGTAATGGTTGGATCATTTGTTTACCTCTGTTACTTAATTTAAATATGCTGACTGGGAGCTGGAGTTCCATAATTTCAGTTATAGAAAATTATGTATGCACTCCTCTATTTTCTTTGAGCCCTTGATGCCTTGCTGTTATTTAATGGTATCTACAGAACAAGCATGGGCTGGAATTGTCAAAGAAATTTAAGAATTTGACTATTTCTCATACAAGGGTTCATGATTATATTATTCATTCCACAATCTTTTACCTCTTATGTGTTTACAAGATTTGTTGACAAGAAAAAATTATTTAATACAGATGGCTCGTGGTATTTTAACACTAAGGTTTCTACTTGCACTTTATTTTTCCTTAGTTTTGAATATGTTGGTGAATGCCTTTTCCAAGAATTGTATCGAATAGGCAAAAACTGTAATAGCAATTGAAATGTTTTAAATAGAATTGCATTTGGAAGTGTATACTGTATTCTTTCTAACAAACATATTAAGAAATGTTTATTTAACCACAGACTCTTGACTGCCTACAATCATACAGCTGACCCTTTTTTTGCTATAATTAAGGTCATAACATTGAAGCTAAGAGAGCAAAGTTGATTTTTACCAGCTGATACTTTGTCCAGAGTTTATTTAGTTCATTCTTTCCTAGATCTGATCTGCATCTTTCCTGAACCTCAATCCCATCTTGCTGTACAATTTGGTAACTTAAAAGCCAATAATGAAGCACAAATCCTGCTCCCATAGAGTCATAAGGCCAGAAAAGCAGCAGCAGCTGCAGTGGCAAGATGAGCATGCCATGCAGAGGAATATAAAATCCCTTGCATGTCACAGAAGACAGTGGCACAAGGTGTGCTCGAGCACAAAAGGCACTTATAGACAGGCCAAAAATCAAGAAAAAAGATGATATCAGTGGATTTGTGGACTAGGCATGTATCATTGACCCTATACACAATAGGACTGGCTGTATCCACAAGAAAGGCTTAGTTTCAAGTCCTTCTCCCAGATTAGAGACAGGGTGCTGTGCCACAACACTGCAGTGGTCCTTATCCCATGCCTTTTTCCTTATGTTTAGTTCATGGAGTGAAAACACAGCCTTAAAAATCCAGAGGAGAAAACACTCCTGGCATTAAACTCTGGAATCACAAGACATCCATAAATATAACCAACCCAAGCAGGAATGCTAAGGTGGGTTATTTGCTTCAGACGTTTCCCCCAGATATTATGGTGCTTGTCAACAGGGGGGCTTTCAAGGAAATGGGGACTGAATTTTAACAAAAATTTTAATGATATTCAGCAGTAGTTAATTCGTCTCAGCTTTCCTCCCATATGAGAATAAAGAGTGCCAAAACTTTTTGTAATTGCAAAAATATACTGATTTTGTACTTTAGAAACAATGTTTTTCATTCAAAGCAACAGTTCTCCTTTATAAGTATATCTCTTTTTTTCTCTCTTTTTTTTTTTTCTATTTTTAAAGAAAACAGATTTACAAAGGATTAAATAACCTAAAACAAGCAAAAAATTTCGTTCCAGGTTAACTCAAAACATCTTTCTACATTCTTCCTGCCTCTCCCCCTGACCCGGGGCTTATTTTGGTTCAACTTGAATTTTGTTTCTGATTTTTTGCCAAACCTGAAAACCCTCCGCTATTCATCCAGCTCCACTAACAGAAAGGCCTCGAGCAGAGAAATATGTATGAAGAGGTGGGCTATGTAACTCTCACTACGACTACAGCCAGGCTGAGAGAAGCAGAGCTTGTGGACATCCTGGGCTACCAAGCTGAGGTCTATCGCTGCTGCCGCCACTGCCGAGCCCTCTGCCGGAGCCGCCGCATGGACATGCTGATCGGCTGCTTCCCAAACTTCTTCATGATCTCCTTGATCCTTGCCAGGTTGGTTTTAGAGATGGTGAAGTCACACTGGGTAGCTCCCATGTCATAGCCCACTTCGCAGGTCTTGGTCGCGGCAGTGTAGCCCTCTGCCTTCACACCCACCACATATTCCCCCGGGTTGAGAAGACGCCAGTAATCCCCATCAGCTCCTGGGAAGAAAAGAGATGATTTTCAGGACAGTGGGCCTTTCTCCTTGCAGAAGGCACTGTTTATGAGAATACAGAAATGGATCCACACAGATAAGATGACGCCACAGGCAGCAACCCTTCATCCTCACACCAGGAGGGTGTCAGTGAGGCTGGCCCACATCACATGTACCCCTCCTTGTCCTGCCAAACCTGCAGAAAAACATGCACCTCAAACAAATTTTCCAATATTCTGCGCTCTCCAGTTCAAGAAAGACAAGGAATTACTGGAGACAGTCCAGCAGATGGTTATGAAGATGATCACAGGAATGGAGCACCTCTCTGATGAGGAAAGGCTGAGAGACCTGGGGCTGTTCATCCTGGAGAAGACTGAGAGGGGATCTCATCAATGCTGAGCAATCTCTAAAGGGTGGGTGTCAAGAGGATGGGGTCAGGCTCTTTTCAGTGGTGCCCAGAGACAGGACAAGGGGCAACGGGCACAAAATGGAACACAGGAGGTTCTATCTGAACAAGAGGAAAAAATTCTTTATTTTGAGGATGACAAAGCACTGAAACAGGCTGCTCAGAGAGGATGTGGAGTCTCCTTCTCTGGAGATATTCCAAACCCTCCTGGATGCGTTCCTGTCCAACCGGCTCTGGGTGACCCTGCTTTGGCAGGTGGTTGGACTAGATGATCTCCAGAGGTCCCTTCCAACCCCTGCCAGACTGCAACTCTGTGAAATGATGAAAAAAGGACAATGGGCTTCAATTTGGCCTAAGATTTTTGTCAGTTGAAGTCAGAAGATGCTGAGAAAAAGGATTACCTTGTAATGGTTGGTGGTTCCCGAGGGGTATGAAAGGCTTTCCCTAAACCAATTGTAACCAATCAAGAGAAGCCCTAGTGGGCTACCCCCATCACACTTGTGATCCTGGCCGGACTGCCTGGACACAGGTTTTTTGGTGCTATTTAACATGTAAAGCGACTGAATGCGTAATATCAACTCACATCCCCTTCTATAAAATCTCACATTGAGTTTTATTACACTAATTTTCCTACAAACTATATTTCATCAGGGTATTTAACCACTTGCTTACCAGTAAAAGCATGAGCAGAGCTCCTGTAATCAACTAAACTACTCACGCATAAAACAAGATGTATTTTAACGTCTCGTTGAATCAGGACTGTTTGTTTTCTTATTTTTTTCCCCCATAAATGGTCTCTGGTTACCCATATGTACATAAGGATGGTCTTAGACTTCTTTTTAAATATTATTTTAGCTCACAGATATGCTTAGCTGTGGACTGAAAAAGGTGAAACACAAATATCTAAAATCAGTTTTGCACCCTGTCCTGGGAAAACCCACTGTGGAATGAAAGTGCATATTCAGATACACAATTCTATATAAAAATAGAAATGCATCATCTCTTGTACAAGGAAGGGTTGGGTTTTTTTAGCACTGATGAGAACTGACAGCCTTACTCACACTAGCCTTGGGTTGCCTGCCATGCAGTGTGTTGCGAAAACTAAAAAGGATTTGCATAAACATATTATACTTGGGAAAAGATCAGACTAGCCAGCCACTGTTTAAAGAAATAGCATTTTAATTTAGGGGTTGGTAAAATGAAAAACATGTTTTCAAACAGGAAGCGTTAGCAAAACAACAATGTCAACTACAGCCTGATATTGCAGTCTCTGAAGACAAGTGTGAAATTGTGTGCACACAGCAGACCCGATCGGGTCACTTCGTGCCCAGGGTTTTTTTGTCGGCAAGTGTGACCCTGCTCAGGGTGATGATCGAGCCCCAGATTTTCTATTTCTCAGGACTCAGGTATTTTTACAAAGAACTCTCTTAGAAGCTCTTATTCATTTCTCCCTTACTATTCTGCCCATTGGCACCTTCACCAAAGCCCAAGTTTCTTGAGTTTAGCCCTAAGGACTCATTTTTAGCTGAAAATGCTCTGGCGATACTACAGGGCTGGCAAAAGGCTTCGTATCACCCCAGGCATAGCTGCGAATGCAGCCCTGCTCGGAGGTTGGCTTTTGCCTCTGGACCACAAAACTGACCCACATTTTCCTGACAGTTCATCACAACCCTGCTCACAAAGCCAGAAAAAAATCTACACATTCATACACCACTGGGAAATTCTTACAAAGCTGGATATTAAACTGTTAGCAGGATGCACTTCGCCTCTTTTCCATTTACAAGTAAGTAGGCATTAGGATTTGCTAGCTGTCATTGCCCAGAATTTAATACCAGACTAAACGGGTTGGGTTTTTTTTTTGAAAATCAGATTAAATGCCGTAGGTAAAAAATTTCAGAGCAGATGGCAAGAGAAACACAATTAAAAATATAGATAAATTTAGTAAATAATAGGTTTGCTAAAAGAATAGGCTCCAGTGGGAGCAGGCTGGAGGCAGACTACATCTATCTCCTCCTATTGAGTCTGGAAAAGAATTGCCGTGTCTTTTTAGATAAAATACCAATGCATAAAAAAACAAAGATAGTATTATTATAAATCAAATATGTCAGATGACTCCATAAATACTTCAATTAAGGGGAAGACTCTTTAAGCCTGCTAGGACAGACCTTTGTTACAATCAAGTGTCATATTTACACTTAAATGAAAAAAATTTTACTAATTTAAATTTAATATAAAAATCTACCCTAATGCTCTGTAACCTACAAAGAGAGTCTCAGGAAAGCTGCCATAGTGCTGCACACTCAGTGCATGTCACAACTAAAACAACTTTTCTCTGCTGATCAGGCAGTGAGGAATGAGGCTGGAGAGTTTTAATACCAGAACTGTGCTTAGCTTAGACTAATGTGATTAAATATTACTTAACGCTACTTCAAAATCTTTGGGTTTTGTTAGATAATGTATATTGAAATCATATGAAACTTACCAAAATATTCATAAAAATGTCACCGAACATAGTGTGAAATTTGCTTTCCAGCAAAAATCACAAAGAAATGTGAATCTTTCTTTGGACTCTGGTACAGGCTGTGATACAGAAGTGTTTCACTAGAAGGAAACTACATTTCTTCATCGAGATTTGAGAAAACCACGACAATTTCCAAAATGTGCAATTGCAGGAAGCAACCCACAAAACTGCCTTTGCACCATGGGGAACAAAGGTCCCCAGGTGCATTTGTCATCCCATGGATGAACTCTTTTCCAAAGGTTATCTCACAGAGCACAGTCCACATCTAACCGTAACAATCTGTAATCACTCAACCTTAATCAATAGTTACATCTGCATCAAGAGAAAATGGAATAATTTTCCACAAAGCTCTTACTCTCAGAATCAATGATTAAATTAGCCTATGAATATTGTTAGCTTAGTGTCAGCAACCCTCTCTTCCCACAAGTTACATTGTGCGTCCAACAGAAAGTAGGAAAAAAAGTGCTTTCCGTGCACATTTTTTTGTCCAGGAGGAAGAAGGAGAGACATTTTCTCAAACAGGTAAATGATATTAGAAACCGTTACAGACAACTTTTGTCTGGCTCTACAGGGTAGTTGACCACATTAATGTGTCAAAGAAATAGTAGGTACTGTATAGGCTAGCTTACTTCTAAACAAAACTTAAATGAATAGTGGCCATAATTTTTCTCCTGCTTGGCCTATTTTTATAGCAAGGTAACTCAAAGGCTTAAAAGGGTACATTTTTCATTTATAAAGCTATAAATGAAAGAAGACTGCTGACAATTTGCGTTCTTTCTCTGGAGTTATACTTGTCGTTTTAGCTTTTTGGCTCCAAAGCAAATTCTCTAGTTTCAAAGACTTATGAGACATATATTGTTATCTGTATAATATAAAACAAGATAGAGAGCTTTTATGTTCCCATCTATAAAGTGATTCCCAAACAGAGTGTCAGCTTAAACATTCCTCATTAAAAAGAAGAATTAAAAAGAATGAAGTAAGTACTTTTATTTTTACTAACAATTGCAGATGGCCTTGAGCCATAGAATCTCAGCTTTAGGTTTGGGTTTATATAGCTGCAAGATTGCCCAAGTGTTACAAGGTGGATTCTAGGATCTTGCACAGTTATTACACATTCCACTAGGACTCTTTTCTATATGCACATTTAAACTGTTGTTTTTTCTTTCATGTGACAATCCAGTGTGGATTTCTTTCACGTGGCAATCTCCAAGAGCTGGAGATTGATCACTTACTGCAGCAAACATTAAAGATTTAGAAGTCTCTTATCTAAAGTCCTGTGATATTCCACAGCCTGAAATCGGTTTACATGTGAGAGTGCCATACCATAGCAAGTCAAAGTGGCAGCTAATGAAATCCAGAATGCCAGCCAGGATGTAAAAAATACATAGCATTAGCATTCCTGGTTCTAATATTGAACCAAACCTAGAGTATACAACAATGTGATCTGTCAGATTATTCAACACGATGCTACTTTTCCATAAACATCCAACAGAAACCTTGTTAACCTCTTGCAAACAGCACTTTGCATGTCAGGCAGCTCTGTTGCAATGACTAAAGACTCCTGCTAGCATCTTCTTAGGGTATTTCTTTCCATGGGCTCCTCTCCTTGCTACAATCCCTCTCTTCTTCCTCTATTTAAGGTGACTGCATGTCTTAAATCATGGTACAGTCCCTACAGAACACAATGGCTGTTGGACACTATCCTGCCCACTATCTGCCAAGAAAAAATTTTCAGGTAGTACTATTAATCTCGTAATTGCTAGTGTCTATTTAAAGCAGTTCTTTATTTAGTGCCATAATAACTTTCCAGGCCATTAAATAGGCTTAGAATTTACTCTGAGTATACATATCTATGTCTGGGTGTAGACCAAGACTGTGCTAACAAGGTAAATAGCCATTTGTGTGTTTTTCTAAAACTATACATATTGAAAAGAAATTCTGCAGGCTGAGATTCAGCCGTGCAAAACAGTGTTTTCACTGAGCCCCATTAAATGATCTTTGATAAAGCTGTGATGTTTTGCAGGAGACTCTTCAGGTTGTGAAACTCCCCCATCCCTGCAACAGCTGTTCCTCCTCTGGACACGGCTCTAAATCACATCTTCAACACATTCACAGTCCCATAACTGTTAATAGCCAAAAAAGCACTCTTCGCCCACCCAGTCATTACCTACACCCTTGTTTTTCAGAGCTATAATTAGTCTGGGTTAGGTTCGAACTAATCCTTTACATGAGAAAGGAAGTAATAAGAGTTCTTTAGACACAACGTTACTCAGGCTATTGATTTTGGGCAGACAAAAGGCTAGTTGCTCAATATTTTAATTATGTTGTTTTGTTTTTTTTTGCGGGGGGTGTGGGGTGTGTTTTTTTTTACCTGTGCGAATGTCATGGTTAACACCCTCCACTGAAATAACAGCATTTGGGATTCCCTTTCCATGCACATCTTTCACTATGCCTTTGATACCCCGATGCACCTATTGAGAGAATAAACAAATACATATTACACAACAATGAACAGTACTATCATTAGGAAGACACAACAAAACGTTAGTTCCATGTGTGAATTAAGTGTATTCTATTCCTACATTATGGTTCACGCAATTTTAAATTATCATTAGTAACCCAGTAGTATCAGCCTTCCAGGCATAAGCTCTTCTAAACCAGCTTACAAATTCTGTTAGAATTCCTGAGGCATCAAATCTAAGAGACACATAAAGCAACAGACCTAAGGGGTATTTTTTTCTGGCAGTCATTTCTAGCAAGCTCTGCACTCACGTCAGATTTTAACAAGCTTCATTATTTTGTCCTCCTAAGTTAAAACACCCTGGCTGAAGTGATATGCCAGTATTGCTTACAGTAAGTTTTCTATCACAAATAACAATAATCATGTAATTAGTGATGCAAGGAAAACATCAGAAACCTTTAACTCCCTCTCAATCTGAAAGGAGTCTTTGAGTTATTCAGAAGTTATTCTTCTGCCGAATACCTGTTCCATGAAAACAATCAGGGACTCGCGGTTGTTTTCCCATTCTTCGGGCAGCTCGCTCTCGTGGGGATACTTGTCACAGCCAACGTAGATGGACAGCTCAAAGCAGTTTGTGTGCAGATAACTGAAGTCATTTATGCCTGTCAATAGGAGGCAAAGAAAGAAACAATTTTATATCCTCTGTTAATCTACTGACCAGATCTGATTATTTCCTGCAAAGCAATATAACTTTTTTAAACACAAACTGGGTATTTTCTAGCTGGCTTAGTCTGCAGGTCTGGCAGTGTATTTGAGAAATGCCATGTCTTTTATAATAAAGCACAAGAGTAATGTCACAGCTATACATTTAACAAAATAAGGCTTTCTAAAGACCATCAACACATTCAAAACAGAGGACACAAGACTGCACCATGACAGCATGGTCCTGACCACGACAGTCAGTCCAGCATCATCATCCTCAATTCCTTCACTGCAAAGAGTAGCGCCCTTCTGCTATCACAAAATTTAAAGGAAACAGATTTAGCAGAAAGCAAACAAAAAAAGAAACTCATTCCAGATAAAGTTTCTATTATATTAAGAGAACAAATAGAATCATAGAATCATTTATGTTGGAAGCGACCTTTAAAATCACCGAGTCCAACCATTAGCCTAACACTGACAAAACCACCACTAAACCATGTCCCTCAGCACCATGCCTGCCTGTCTTTGAAATATCTCCAGGGATCTCAACCACTTCCCTGAGCAGTCTGTTCCGATGCTTGATAACCCTTTTACTAAAGCAATTGTTCCTAATATCCATCCTAAATCTCATGTGGTGCAACTTGAGGCCATTTCCCCTGGTCCTATTGCTTGTTATTTGGGAGAAGAGACCGACCCCCCCTGGCTACCCCCTCCTTTCAGGGAGTTGGAGAGAGTGAGAAGGTCTCCCCTCAGCCTCCTCTTCTCCAGGCTGAACACCCCAGCTCCCTCAGCTGCTCCTCACAAGATTTGTGCTCCAGACCCCTCACCAGCTCTGTTGCCCTTCTCACGCTGGGAAGATGTTAGCAGAGGTCTCTCTTTACAGAAAAAAATAAAATAAAAATTGGGCTTTGCTTTTAAGAAAGCACTAAACTTCACTAATCCTGGACACATTCCCTTGGAGCGGCTCTTGCTTATGATTGCCCTGGGTAGAAATGGGATAGTCTATGTTAGCTTCCATGGATGTGCAGCCATTAACCGAATTTACACAACTCTCAATGCCAGGACACAGAATACTGAGTGCACAGTGATTGTTTTGTAAAAATGATTTATCAGAACAGTTGATGAAGTAGTTTCTTGATCTAACTGCTTTCACAGGTAAGTAATCTAGATGACAGGAAAGACAGAAAAATCAAGGTAGTAAAAGTTGGATATGGTGCCTGTTACCTTGTAACAAGGTATGCAAGGATCTATCCTGTTTGCTCCCTATAATGGCTTTACAGAGAACTGGAATCTGTATCGCTGCTCTGCAATAGGGATTTCCCTTAGAAATATATCCTAACAAA
>JAHREE010000099.1:2821055-2842454 GCA_033628505.1 Tringa tobata
GCTGGGAAGATGTTAGCAGAGGTCTCTCTTTACAGAAAAAAATAAAATAAAAATTGCGCTTTGCTTTTAAGAAAGCACTAAACTTCACTAATCCTGGACACATTCCCTTGGAGCGGCTCTTGCTTATGATTGCCCTGGGTAGAAATGGGATGGTCTATGTTAGCTTCCATGGATGTGCAGCCATTAACCGAATTTACACAACTCTCAATGCCAGGACACAGAATACTGAGTGCACAGTGATTGTTTTGTAAAAATGATTTATCAGAACAGTTGATGAAGTAGTTTCTTGATCTAACTGCTTTCACAGGTAAGTAATCTAGATGACAGGAAAGACAGAAAAATCAAGGTAGTAAAAGTTGGATATGGTGCCTGTTACCTTGTAACAAGGTATGCAAGGATCTATCCTGTTTGCTCCCTATAATGGCTTTACAGAGAACTGGAATCTGTATCGCTGCTCTGCAATAGGGATTTCCCTTAGAAATATATCCTAACAAATCCAGGAACCTCAGTGCCTCTGAGTTCTGAGAAACTACAGTCTACATTACAGAGAGCACTTTCCAAAGGTCTTGGGCACTAAGGAAGACTGTATTTAGATACAGATCTTGAACATTTCCATTTTCTGGGTTACTCTCCTAATATTTGCAATTTTTTTCCTTCGGAAAATTCCATTTATTAGTTCTCCACAATCACACCAATAACACAATACATGAACACTAGAGGAAGAAATGATGAGAACGTAATTTCTTTTTTTTATATGCATCTTGAATAATAAAAAAATCTTTATATCTTTATTAATGATCATTAATTTTTATATTTTAAAATGGCAAAGTTTAGGAGGGAATGCATTTCCCAAGTACTTCTGATTGAAAAGAGTTAAAAAACCTCTGGTCCTATCCAATTACCGCAGAGCAGTAGTCGAGTATTTAACGAGCCCTTGGTGCCTTTTGGATGCAGAGCAGAAGATTATATAATACAGATGTCAAGCTTTTCACTTTTGACGATGGGGAAAGCCTAAATATCAGACAGTGGCATATGCTACTCTGCATAAATGTGCTTCCTCACTGTTTGAGACACAGCCACAATTATTTTCCCCTCACATACAGTATTACATCCTGATTAATCTATTGTGAAATGTTTTGCAATACACAGTAATTGCTCTGTTTTAATACATGTATTTAAGAAAATGGCTTAACGTTGCCAAGAGCAACTCTCCGTGTAGTGTCTGAAAGATACAAATCCAGCTTTGAGAACACTGGAAATAAAATCAAATTCATCTGTTCTTTGCCTTTGTGCAGTTCATCCAGTGCAGAAACATTAGATGTGAAATTGCTGAAGAACTTGCATTCATTGCAGCCCAAAATATGTGCAGAAAATAGCATGTCTGGGTTTCAAAGGCACACAGAGGTGTTTGATATCTGTGCAAGATATCTGTGGTGCACACACTGCTCAATGGACTCACTGGTGCCGAAAAGGAGTTAGAAAAATCCTTTATACATTTTCCCATGGCATGAACAGCAAAAGGTCTATATGGATGATCACAGCAGGGCACAGCAGCAGGAGGGTGAGGAGGGAAAGGATGGACAGCTTCAAGGTGGGGTACTGCAAGGAGATGACACCTAAACCAAAGGATGAGGGGGCAGCTTTCTGTAAGCAATATATTGGGGTGTCACCTTCAGGTCGGACATTAAACAAGCAGGGGTTTTGGAGAGGAAATTGTTACGTGTTGATGTAAAAGGTAAATAAGTAGAAAAAGTGGAGTGAGCTATACAATTGTGTTTATATAATCATGGAATTATAGAGTGAAAAAACATAGGGGAAATCTCTCTCCAAACCTAGAATCATTTTTGGACAACCCTTTACGACACAAGGTGCCGTTGGTTAATGATCAGCTACAATACATATATATGTGTGTGCACGTATATCTCTGCAATACGAATCACTCTCTTCCATTTGTCTAGGTAGATAAGAGGTCTGAAACCATCCTGCCTCTAGGCTGGAGGCTGAGCTCAAATGGAAACCCCATCTTTTGAGGCTTAGTCTGGAGCCCAAGGTGGAAAAAATAGGAAGCAAGAGCAATATTTTTATTTTTGCATGACCTTTTAAATATAATGGCAACTATTTATAGTGGAAGTCTTATTATAATGGAGGGGAGCAGGATGTAAAGTATAATGAGAAACATCATAAAGCAATAAAAAAAAAAATCAGATGAAACAAATCCAAGATGTAATTGTTACGAAGAAATCAAGATACTATTCAAGATCTATATTGTACATCATTACTTAACATAACTTAGTGTGACAGCTGTTTGTGACATAGCCAATATCATCTTTTCTGGATCAATTCATAATCATGTTTCTTATAGCACTTAGGAATATTAACCTCATAAATTAGATAATTAAGTGTCCAAGTTAGCATTCAGAGGGGTTTTTTTTAGCATTTGCAGAAATGCATAGAAATGTATTGTCAGGCATTGGCCTTGTGATCTAAGC
Source organism: Tringa tobata (assembly GCA_033628505.1). Classification (NCBI taxonomy): domain Eukaryota; kingdom Metazoa; phylum Chordata; class Aves; order Charadriiformes; family Scolopacidae; genus Tringa; species Tringa tobata. Next base: position 2,823,545 of record JAHREE010000099.1, read on the forward strand.
AGATCAATCTTCCCCCGCCAAATTCACCCCGCACTTTTTAACCTCCTGAAAAAATATTTTAAAAGCTAATTCTTGGCTCTAGCCTTTAAAGTCTGGCCAGCATTAACTTCACATGGGCCAATGTAAAAGCCATAAAAGTTGCGTCCAAAATTTAGAAATGTTTATACAGTGAAACTACCTGTCACAAACAAGAGCCAGCTCCAATAAAACGTGGTCTGCGCTTGCATCTGTTTGCCATTACTGCTGTAGTTGTTCCTACTGTCCTTCACGTGATGGCAGATGCACAGCTAAATTTCTTAATTTCATAGAATATATGGTCTAAAAAGCCAAAGATTTTGAGCAGAGCTGTGATGAATGAGCACAGAGCCTGTTCTGAGCCCACTCAAAGTGTACACCCATCGAGATAAGCGCACCTATTGCTGTTAAAAATGTGTTTCTAATTGGGCTTTCCTGGAAATGGATGCTGTGTCTGCACTACAGGACACGGCTTCCCCTTCGCACTCCTTGACAGGGTGACAGGCTTGGGCATATGGTGAACGATGCAATCTGTAATTTATTCTGGCAGCAGAAATGCCCACGGAGCCCATGCGAAGTTTAAGCGTAATTAAGTGTATTTTTAAAATAGGACGGTAGCAGGCACGCAGCAGCCTTTTGCAGCATGTTTTTACAACTCAAAGTGAATGTGAGTGGGGGCTGATCTGCCACTGAGTTCAGCGAGCAGGAGGATGAAATAATGATTTTCTTATCTGAGAGCCAGGCTCTCAGACCAGTTTGGGAGTTGCTGCTTCAGCTCTGACACTGGGTACCTCTACTGTTTGGCAGCGTTTTTCTGCTGGTACCCTCTGAGGTGGCAAAGGTCAACAGGCTCCTTCCCAACAGTGGGTTTGGACTGGGTTGGTTTTGCCCCGAAAAAACATCTTGAATGTATAGAATCCAAAAAAATAAAGTATTGCACGTGCAATTTTGGAAATCTTGGTAGTAAATAAAATGGTCACCAGCTATTAGTGACACAGCCTGCCTCAGCCCTCTGAAATGCAGTGAACAGATGTTCAGATAGGGAAATTCTCCTCTTGGTGCTCATGTTTTACCACCATTGCCACTGCAACGTACACCAGGCAGCGCTGGCATTAGCATATTTGGCAAGGTAATTGCTAATTGCAGCTTCTACAGACACTTACTTCCAGCCACAGTATGCCAGGAGGCTCCGTTGACGGTGCCATCCTCCTTTTGGAAGTCCTCCGTGTGACATGCTCTCCTTCTCGCGTCTGTCATCAGGCGGTGCGTGGAGGCATAGGAATAGGCAAGCCAGCGAAAGACGTGGTCATCAGGGGTAGGGGTGTAATCCTGGGTCTTCCACATCGACCGTACCATATCGTAGGGGTACGCCACCACCAGCTCTCCCCCCTGCAAGTTGCCACCCAGCACAAAGGGAATTTTTTCCATCCATGCTATTATCGCCCGCGTCTCAACCGCCACCTGGGAGAAAAAGAGAGAACGGCTTTTGATCCAACCTGTGAAATTTTATCATCTCGTTTGAAAGGCAGACCAGACGCAGGAGTCCTGCTGTGAGCTTCTTAGCATGGAGTGAGGAGCCAGCACAAGAGTTGTGGCCGATGAGAAGGGCTTCTTTAAATTGCAGTGCCTGCCAGCCTCGCCTGGGAGGTCACCCACAACCCATAAAAACTAACAAAACCTTAATGTTTGTAATTTATACATCAGGAACATCTATGTAGAGCGAGGCCAGGAGCAGCAACCAACAGAGATGTCAGACTGTGACACTGCTCCCACCACCATCGGCTGAAATGAGGTTTTGAAATAAGGGATTTTAAACACAGAAATATCTCTAAAGCCCACAGCACTGCCAGAGTTAAGTGGCTTCCCCTCAAACTGGGGGAATAGCAACCACTATAAATAGTTGCCATTATATTTAAAAGGCCATGCAAGAATAAGTTAAATTTTTGGCACTGCGATGCAATAAATGACTTTAGCATAAGCCACTGAATTGGCTTTGCATATGCCTTAGCGTGTGATGTGTTATTTCAAATGAGAACACCAAGAAAACCTCAGGAGAATTCTGTGCGGCGACAGAGTTGGCAAAGAGCTCATCTACACTGCAACCCATTCACAGGACCAAGCCCTTGGGTGGGTTTCTCTTTGTCTACCCGTTGCTGCCTAAAAGTTGGGTATCAAGTCCTCCAGGTTCTCACAATAGCCCAGGGAAAAAAGGACCCTCCAAGAAGCAGTTCCCTTCCCAAGGGAACTGCCCCCAAAATACAGGGGTGCATTTTTGTGGTGCGTTTTTATTTCCATTGACTAAGAAGGAAGCCTAAACAGGTAGCTTAGACCAAGTATGTAACTCACAGTAGCATTTTCAGACAGGTACCAGTCAGGGATCGGGATGTGATGATTTGGAACTTTCCTTTTACTTTTCTTCTGATCTTCTGACTCCCAGAGCAAAGAGTTTAAATCGGGGAAATTATTGTTGATGTCAATGCCGTCCTGAGTCCATCGTCCTAAAGACCAGCCCCCTAATTCTGAACCCTTAAAAAAAAGAAAAAAAAAACGAAGGAAAAAAAAGAGAAATTTTCATTCAGATTATGACAGCCTGTGAGCCCTCAGCAAAGTGTCTGGGGATGTGTCAGAGACAGTTCTGTACAAAGAAATGGAAGGATGAATTATTTAATTAACTGAAATTAATAACTGACTTTTTTTTAATTTTGCATGAAACCTTCAATGAGCTGAAGCAAAATTTATGAACAATTACTTGGGATTAGCCAAAATGTTCTGTTTTCTTTACAAGGTTTCTATTTAAGACTGGTTTTCCCCTGGCTTCCAATGGAGAGGGCATATATTCCCTTCCATGGCCGTAAGCGCAACTTTTGTATTCCAGTCTTCGACAGACTGCCTTGGAAGATTTTCCAGTGCATTTGACCAGCCTCTGCAATTTTTCCTCCTGGTGTCTGTCTTCGTCCAGACTGAATTATTATGATGCCCAGCACATTGCGCTCTCCTTAAGGACATGCTATTAAATTTCAGTTGCAGAGGAATGCAAATTTTCACGTGCTTAGCTTGGTTTCTCATGAGAAACAGACTGCATGAATTTTCCATTTTCCATAATGGTGTTCCCATTGATCTAAACACCTCGGTATGGTTTGTTCTGGCAGTCTTAGTGGCCTTCCTTTCCATACACATCTTCCTGTTAGCTAGTGTCACATAGAATACTGTTTCTTTCAGCTTTTTTTCTGGGTAAGAGGTTTCAGTGGCTTCCATTTGCATGGATGTGTTTATTTTTTAATTTGTTTATTTTGAATGCTTGTGAAATAACACCTTTAAAAAATAAAAAAGACAAATGGAGCATGTTTCATTAATGTAATACAACTAAAATAACTCCTTGATATATACATAATCATATTACCGCCTTATATGCCTTGTCATATCCATCGGGATTGACTGAGGGCAGGAGGTGGATCCTGGTATCCTCGATGAGATGTACAATGCGGGGGTTCCCAGCCAGGTATTCCTGGCACATGAACTGCATTAACAAGAGGATTAGCTCACGTCCAAGCACTTCATTCCCATGAGCTCCAGCAATGTACCGAAATTCCGGTTCACCTGTTGAAAACACAAGGGGTAGAAGCATAGTCAGAGTAGCAAATTTCATTGCTGTGCATCAGCAACATATTACTTAAGGAGAGTTGAAGAAATGCCTTACCTGAAGAAATTATAGGTAAAAATGTAACTTTACAGAAACAAATAATTACTTTCTGTTGCCATTTCAGAAGAACAAGCTTGTGTATCAGTGATATCTAAAGCCACTGTGTAAAGCCTCCAAAACTGAGATTTCATTAAAGAGGTTTTTAATTACACTCACAATTTCAGTGTGTTAAAGGTAGATTTTAAAAGTTCTGATAGTCTCAAAATAAGACAAAAAATTCATTGCTGGTAGTTCGTTGGGACAGGTGCTAAGCTTTTTAAAAAGTAACAGTCAGTGGCTGTACATAACTGATTAGAATGTTATCAACGTAGGAAATTGTACCCCAACACTCACCAGCAGAAGATGATTTAGGAGATTTGACCTATCCTTGCTTGCAGTGCATTCACCCCATACAGAAAAGGCAAACTTCTATTCAAAGCTACCCCCACGACTAAAATCCATTCCCAAGTACTAAAATTCACTTTTATTTTATTATTGTAAAGAATAAAGTGCATTACCATTAAAGAATTTGATCCCACATTCAAAATGCCTTTTACTTATGCTCACCCTCCTCTTCCCAATTTAGAAATATAGCGCTACAGTTCCTCCCACATACATTTGAAATCTTTGCTGCCATGAACATAAATTCCATCAGTGATAATTACTGCCGATACAGACAATGAGGATTAAAAAAAAAACCACAAATCCCAACACCCTCCAGCAGATTTAGTTAGATTAAATCCTAACCAACTTCGTGTTCTCCTGGGTTGTCAGAAATCTCGACAGCATAGAGCTTTAGTCCTTGGTTGCTTTTTCCAATATTGTAAATTCTTGTGATATTTGGGCACATTTTATTCACAGTTTTCATCAACTGCCAACAAAAAAAAGACAGATAGTTAGACAATTCAGCATCAAAATAGATCCACTATTAATTATTTCATTCCAAAGTGGTTGTGGCAAAGCCTCTTCATTTTCTTTTCTGATTATTTCTTAGTTGTAAAAACTTTATGCTTATTCATAAATTACAGCTCTGCTATCACACAAAATAGTGTTTGTTCAGCTGGAACCAGCTGAATACTGTCTGCTGAAACACCACAGCCTAGGTGAGGTTCAAGATCTTTCTTACGTGAGACGTGTTTGTAACATTATCACAACACTAAGGACTTGAGGGGGAAGTCCAATAGGAATAAAACCAGCAAAAACATTACTACTACACTACCAAGAGGCAGTAAAACACATTTCAAAACGTTAGGCAATGGAAGGTAATTAGACACCTTAAAACTTTCTTCTACATGCTCTGTGATTCATTATAGTTAAGTGACTTTTGGTGACCCAGGTGTTAGTGGCACAGCAATGCCTTTACATTACAGGTTGCCACAGACACACTTTGCCCAGTAAAGGACATTTTTCTCTCCTTTGTCCTCTGCAGCAACCACTTAATTCAGAACAAATTAAGAGAGAAGGATATAATCCTTTTAAACATGATTTTCCCAGTAAATTCTGATTACACCTGCCTCTGCTGAAGTCAAAACCAAGCCACTCTTCTTGTATTAAAATGTGAAATCTTATATGGGAAAATCATTAGTTAAGGCAGTGCTGATATGCCCAAAATAGACATAATCTGGATGACTTTATAAACACAGCAGGATAAGTAGGATATACTCCTTCAGTAAATAGTAGATTCCTCAGAATTTGCTTACCAAGTTTCAGCAAAACATAGAATTAATAATGGAAATGCCAACAGCCTGGCTGAAGACATCCCTCCCATCAAACTCCATTCTGTTCACTATTTCTGCAGATATTGCATGACATGGTCAAAACAGAATCAAATAGCCTTGGTGCTTACTAAATGGCATAGGGAGGTCATGGTTCAGGGTATAGGTCTGCTTAAAACAATGGAATCACACAGATGTCAGCCAGGTAAGGATATCTGGAGTTTAAATTGTGCCACAAACACTCTACTGTGACATTTCAGGTTAATACTAAAATTTACAAACAAGACTGAAAATTTGTGTGTTAATAATTAGAAGTTATTGCAAAAAGGTTTAAATGACAATAATTTATCTGTCGATTTTTTTTTTATTGCAAGACACTAAAGAAATACGGACTTTACTGTAAATTGGAACCCTAGGGACTATTAATTAGACAATCTTTTCATAAACAAGGGTGCATACATTATTGAAGAAATATTGTAGCATAACAAAACTCTTTGCTCACACTGTTAATTTAGAAGCAATATTGGATGATAACATGGCTGATAATTTAAAAAATGAAATAATTAGACGTGTCCGATTCCCATGCCACCATTTAGCAAATTTAAGTGGAAACACAATTCACGTTGGGAAGAGCATCATTAAAATTCCTCTCATAAAAAACTTCACTTCTATTTATAATCATGTTACAAAGAGGCAGAAAAGATGCTGGTTTGGTACATTTATTCATCTTGTATGTTAGTTTTTTATATATTTGAGAAAGAATTTCTATGGCAAACCCAAACTCTTCAACTCAGGACTGAAAAATGCAGTCAATTATGCTCTTTCAGGGTATTTTCTAGTTTCACATCTACTTTTTTTTCACTATTGTCATGATCATCAGTTTGCTGGTATTATGGGTAACCAGCTATTTCATGGAACTTTTGTTAATGTTCTGGGCATACATAAGTGGGTATGTCATCAGTTGTTATTCCAGGTGAAACATATATGAGAAGCCAGAGGGCATTGCTTTATATTTTCTAGTGTTTGATTTAAATGAGTTAATTACTAACTTTTTGAGAAACACCGCCTTAAATCTTCATGATCAACCTGCTTGTAATGAATCAAAAATACTATCAATAGATATGGACCTCTGGACCTCTTACTAGAGCCTAACAAAGCTGACAATAATGCACAGTATTTAATAAAAAAAAGCTGACTCTGGAAATTGATAATTATTCTATTTTACAATCAGGAAGGAAATTATTAAGTTCAAAGAGCAGTTCGGGGGTTTTAAGAGTTATTGCTACCCAACCCACAATCTTCTGTCTACCAGCAGCAAAACCCAATTAGAACCCAATATGCTCAAAATAAATTAAGTATTTTGACACACAGAAAACTGGAACTTAGGAGAGCACAGTCAAATACAGTTCACAACTGACCAGCTCTCAGCCACGGCAGCAAATTTTCTGCTTCTATGAGAAGTGGACATTCTGTTTTAAAGCTGCACGTCTTTCCCCAAAGACATTTCTAACCTGACCAACTTGTCCTTCTGCAATGAGAATCTAAAATACAATTTATTTTATTGTTCTTGACAGTAATTATGCCAATTGAGTTTGTACTTGTCTAATCTTTGTGCTAAGAAATATAGGCCATGAAATCTCTACCGAAATAAATGTGTGACTCAGTACACAATTGCTCAATAAAAATGAATGGTGATTCATGCAGTATAAATACACTGAAAATTCAGCACACAGAAAGTGATTCACACACTTCAAGTCCAAACATATTATCTTTATATTTGAAGAGAAAGCAGGCAGAAATATTTCTTTAGCACAACCCACACCTGTGTCTGTGTGATATGAAGCAAAATTAAAAACAAAAACAAAAATAACAACAAGGCTGCCCATTTGAAGTTAAAGAAACAAGGTTAACAAGGCCAGTAGATTTAAAATTATACAAACAGGATTTTTTTTACTCTTTTATAATATCCGTTATTTTATTTTTCTTAATTTTATTCTGATTATCCAAAACCACTGAAATATAGAAGAAATCTGATGGCTAAGTCAGGGTCAAATTGGAAAGGAAAAACCACTGCAACATTCATCACTCTTCCATAGATGGAAGCAAAATGATGGCATGGGCATTTTAATAAATTAGCACTTTTAATGATACATAAAACAGAAAAAAAGTATTTTTAGTTGCTTGCACATAATATTTAGTAATATTTTTAAGAGGTAGAATTCAGATTTCATAAGAGCTCAAAAGTCTGCACCCATCCACCTTCCATCCAGGAAGCCTCTTTGCCTACCTGCCTCATCTCCTTGTAGTTGTGATGCTTAAAGTCAAGATTATCTGTGGTTGTCATTTCATTTCTTCTGTGATAATAATTATTTGGGTCTGAGAAAAGAAAGAAAAAATATTCATACGTTTATGAATTACAAATATAAAGATGCTTAGCCATAACACATACAAGGAATGTGGAAATCTGAATTCCATTGTCCTATATGTGTTTAAAACAAATTTTTAAAAGCAAACCTCAAAGAAAAAAAAATTGAAATAGTTCTAATTACTGCACAAATGAGCTCATGTAGATCCAAACAGAAGCAGGGAGGCAGCAGGCATCAGCTACTCTGGGTGAACAACTCAACTCAGAAAAGCAGAAAAGCAGAAGGGCATCCTAAGGCTACAGAAGAGGGCAAAAGACACTGGAAAACGATGAGTCAGACGCAAGATAAAAGAGTGGAAAAAAATCACATCAGAGGAAAAAGCCCCAGTAAATGTTGTGTGTCTGCTTGATTAATTTACTATTTCAAGGAATGGGGAATTATCTTTTAGTTTTCTTGAGTATATTCAGAGTTTATGCACTGCCTACAAAATGCAGAAAAGAACCACTGTGCATGATAAACATTCCTAATTATGTTCCTGTGGATTTTTTGGAGAAGTCTGAGATCTTTGTTACTTTAAAATTAGCATATTCATATCTATATTTACACTTTGTATGTTTTGAAGTATCTAAGGAGAATATGTGGATAGAACAAAACCCCTTTGTTTCCTTGATTTTCCAGGCCATTCACCTGAAAAAAAAACCCAAACAGGCCAAGACCCTTAGGGCTCAGCTTTATATTTCCTGATATATGTGCTCCTGGCCTAATCAATTATGACTTATTTTAAGCATAAACAAGTCTATTTGGAAAACATCAGACACATTCCTTAATTTTCCATATCTGCGATGCCTGGAATTTTGAGTAATCGTTTGTCAAACCAGTGGTTGTCAGGCTGTTAAGAAAAATTGTTTCCCTTTGCACAAAATCATCTTCATTTGGTTTAAAATTATTGGGAAAAAAAGCCAAATATGCAAGCTTAATATCATCCTGTCTTACTGTGACAGTATCACTTAAGAGTTCTAATTCTGGGGGATAACAAAAGCATAATTATTAGTAGGAAGAATACGTACAAACTGTCCTGCAACAATAAATACTTGATGAAATTATGGAAAACTCAAACCATTTAAAAATACTTTAGAACTTAGCAATTATAAGCTTCATATTTCTGGCATTAAAACCTTTAAACTCTCAAATTTGTTCTTCCCAAAAAATTCTAAATATATTTGGGTCTTGTTCTTATGAGGAAAGAAAGCAAAATTGGATCTATTTACGTTATTCATGAAACGAAACATGCAAGTTGCATTAAGCTTCACTATAACATTACACATGTTCTCTACCACCTATTTACTCTTCCTTCGCATGCTTGTCACCAATTCCATTCCCTAAATTATAGCAGAAATACGAGAAGGTCAGTTGAACACTACTCTACAAATACAACTGAAAACTGTCAAAAAATCCCATCTTGCCTCAACATAATCTGGTTGTTCAATGCAATCTCTCCTTTCCAGTGAGAATTTATTCTATAACAAGACAACCTGAAAATGGATTTGAATTAGAACCTAAACAGGTGAAGAAACAAGATTTCTTTGCTTATTAAAAAAAAAAAAAAGTTTTGAAGAATCTAGAAGGTTGTTTCACATAATTCACCTGCATTTTTAGGTGTTCTTTCCAACCTAACTGCAGGCTAAATCGATGCAAGCCCCCTGACAGCAACGACGCTGCAGTAACCCTGCAGATGGCTCTGGAATGCTGAACTCTTAAAGGTCAATCCATTTTAATTGGTAGAAACTATTCATTAATGTATTGATGACTGAGAAATAGAAATCATAAAATCCCCAAATCTTCTAGATAAACACAATGTGTTTAATGCTACACAAAATATCTTCACCATTGTAAAAATATCTCTGTGTTGTAAAAGCATAAAAATAAACACCATAAAACTGCCAGGATGTTGAAGGCTTTCTCTATCACCACGAGCCAAAATATACAGCAACTGATTTTTTTTTCCTAGTACTTTAATCCCATTCCTTTCAAAGTCTGGCACGTTTTCCATATATCAAACATTAATATCATGGGAATGACTGTGAATGTTGTAGAGTTGCTGGAAACTTAAAAAAGTCATACAGTGAGAATAACTGTATCTCTGGGCCGTCCTCAAAAACAGTGCACAATTTGACAGCTCCGTAGAGAATTAACACTTATGTTTTGCCAGGCTCTACTGTGAGTCTGTTTGGAGCACTGGATTTCTGCTGCAGCAGGAATACAGATTAGAAAATTAAAAGCTAAAATGTAGAAAGGCATACAAATCTTGCACACAGCTGGTTAGGTCCACTGTGGCAAAAATTATTTTCTTTCATAAAACAGAGAATAAGAGACCAAGAATCTCAAACCACAGAAGAATTCAATTTGAAGTTCACTCATTTATTCATGGCACTACCTCAGACAGTTGGCTTTTCTTCTAAGGAGAAAAGATCCTGCAAACGCATGGCACTCCCATTTATACAGAGGAATATGTTAGTTTTTTCTACCACTAATCTATCTTTATGTTACCAGTAGAGTTTGCAGGTAAGGGTATCTTGTTACCTTTGTAATTCTATTCTTTGTAAAGATGGACAAGTGACTAGGAAGCCTTTCCTACATTCATTTCACAGAAACATAGAATAGTAGGGATTGGAAGGGACCTCTGGAGATCATCTAGTCCAACCCCTTGCCAGAGCAGGGTCATCTGGAGCAGGCTGGACAGGAATGCATCCAGGCGGGTTTTGAACATTTCCATGAAAGACAGAGATCAACTCTAAAATGCCCAACTGCTTTCCAGCATGAGAGCACATACTGAAGTGATTTTCTGTTATGTTACAACTCTACAGAGCAGTGGAGCCCTGATGCTTCCAGCGGGTTTCCAGTTACTAAGCTAACATCATCTGTTGGTCTTTTTTTCCCTCCTTTAGTTTTCAATGTTTTTTTTAATTTGCATGAGAAGGTATGAAATGAACTCTGCAACGACTTGAAGATGGAATCAACACTCACAAAACAACATGAACAAAATACTCTCATTTAGGAAGTGACACTTGCACCCATTCCCAACGTGATTTGTTCATATGCTTCATTCTCACAGAAGTCCTACAGTGAGTTGTGTGGTATCATGCCTTGCAAGCTCAGAAGTGGGGCTTGTGTACTCCAAATAGACGAGATAATGAAGTCAATCCAAGTGATTCAGATAAGTATTAAATAAAAAGAATAGTCTAGGCTAAATCCTTTAGGCTGCCTTAAAAATCTCAACATATCATTTTGCAAATGACTGATTTTTTCATTTCCGTGTAATAGAAGTGAATTTGATTTGTCTTCACAAAATTGAACATGTCACAGACAGCACATGTGTAATCTTGAAAAAATCTGCTGGCAGACATATCAGGTGATTGCAAATTTTTTTCCACATGATCTATTTCATGGCAGTCATGAGCATTAACATCACACATTAAATCAGCAGTGAAATAATACTCTGCAACTCTATATGGATTCTTTTCTATATATGTTGATGTATACTCAAACACCACACAACTATTTCCAGTTAAGTATAATGAATGATAATAGTATGTAAGAGAGAAACAAACTCAACCAGGCATAGTTGCTTCTTAAAGGTTTTCTACCACTTTTGATGTTTCTAATGATTTTTCACTGTTTGATTCTAATAATAATATCTGAGGATTGATAATACTCTTCTGGGATACACTTCATTGTACAAATAAAATATAAAAGAAAAACGTTCAATGACACCCACTGCATTGCTGGAGAATGTTACATATTTGTCTCGATGAGTATGGAGAAACATACTATATTGGCTTTTCCCAGGAGAGTTATTGAATTTCGTGTCATTTTTATTCAGTCTTTGCTCAGGCAAACTTCCAAAAAAAGTTTTTAATTGCCCGAGATTCAGTTTTAGTTTTGCAATGATAAAAGCAGAACACAGGGACAGAATGTCACTCTAAATAAAAATTTACTCTCACGATTAATCGTCTGAATTTAGTACTGCTGTATACACCTTCATTATAGTGAAAGATACTTGTATAAATTCACAGATTTACACAAAATGAGCACACTCCTTGCCTTAACCAGGTGCCTGGCAAGAAGACACAAGCAATGAAAATAGGACTGAACGATGCACCCACCACAAGACACAGTACTCCATTGCAGAGCACTTCATCTTTTATCCTGAGTTGAAAGTGATGGCATAATCATGACACCAATGATAGTTTTCTATATAAGAATTATTAAAAATTAAATTTAATCACAAATTTATTCCATTGAAATAATTGACTATTGCCTTGAATACTCCACAGTATAAAGAAATGCATGAAGAGCTCAGCTAATTTTCTGTCTCCTGTCTCTGGGTACTTTTGATCATATGCAGTTTCTTTTTGATTTTCCTTAGGTTTGAGAAAGAACAAGCAAGGAAAGTACATCCGTCCCTCTGAGGCAACTGCAAAAGATTGTGCAGGTCAGTCTACATCTATGTAAAAACTAACATTTTTGGAAACTGGAGAGGGAATTAAACACTGGCGATTTTGCCCTCTTTTTCCCCAGCGAGAAATGGCAGCGCTGATCCCCTGCTATAGGTAGGATTTTCTGACATCTTTCCTCCACAGCTAAATGTTTTTCCCTTGGTGAAAGAGCAAAGCACTTCTGTTGCCTGAAAGACAGTACTGACACAGTTGGATAACAGAGCTTTTTTTGTAGAGCTACTGTAATAATCTAGAAAAGGTTGTTTGTCAAAACTAGCCTACAATACACCAAAAATGTTATGTCATGAATAATATATAGGCATTTCACTGATTAAAATTACAATCATCTTATATAATACCGATTAGATAATCAGTAATTTCTCTGTTCCAATTATCTAAATAGCGTTTTCTCATGGTTTGTCCAACTTTTAGTTTATGTAGCATAAGCAGCATTTTTATTAACAGAGCCCTACGCACAGGAATGGGTCCTAGCTGAAGGACCCATTTTCATGGCATTCTGTCAGTGCTAACAAGCTTTCCTAGAATATTAATATCTTATTCAGGTTTCTTTTTTATCTGGTATTCCTTTCTTACCCTCCCTTGTGGGCCTATGTGACAGAAAGCTGATATACAGTACAGACTGAATGCAAATCACTTAATTTATTCAGGGATTAATAAAGACGTAAAACCTAACATTACCAATTTAAAAAAAACAAGGAAAGAAATTCAGAGTCATGAAAAATTACTTAATTTCCTTCTGCCCCACTTTTTTTCCTTGGGGTATTTCCCTAAAACCCATCTCCCTGTGCATTGTCATTGCCTCAGGGGGACACAGTGTGGGGGAGCTCTAAAATGCTCCTCCTGACGACTTGATTTCTTGTGTGCTCATGCTCAGGGTGCAAATATAATGAAAACCACACCAGGCACTGAAAGAAACTGAGCATCACCCAATTTCTTTCATGGGTCTTTGGAAAAGATAGAGTTGTGTGAGCTGACAGAGTTCCACCACCTGATTTTGATGAATTTAAGAGACTTGCTCAGTTTTATGGAGGGAACCTCTGTCAGGAAAGAGCAGTCAATGTCTGGTCACACAGTAAAAGCCGTGTACCAGAGCAGCGCTATCAAAGGGGCTGGACCCATGGCCCAACCAGTTGGTTATCTAAACTGGAACAAGTAAAATGACACTAATAAAGGATGAAGAAGTCCATTTACAGGGAACTGCAAAAAGCATGTCCTACAGGACATGCATGGAAAGGCCTCTGCAACCTGGGGAACAGCTTTGTTTTAAGTGCCTTGCGTGTAATGAATAAAATGAGCTAGAAGAAATGTCAGTTCTTTCTGAGCTAAAAAGACGGGTCAGCATCTTATCAAAACCTATTAGTTCTTTCAATCCAATTACATTTTTCATAAACACACCTCATTCCCATTGTGTTTCTCAATGAATGATTCTGGTATTTTCTTTCAGGAATAAACTGAATCAGCCACTGCAGGCAATTAACTCGATAAATGACTACCAGGAGGAAGCACTGATGCTGTTTCCATGCTAATCCAAGATCTGCAACAAGCTATACCCGCACTCAGTGGTGGAACTGCAGATACATCCTCATCTCGGGAGCACCTTCACCCACTGATACAGCCCCATGAAGCCAAAAGGTGACAAATGCTAACACTGCAAAGCAGAATTTGGCTCTGTATGGGTGTATACCCAATAAGAATTCAGCTGAAACAACTGCCGCACTTAATAAAAATCACCTTTCCAAATATCGACGTTTTTGGTCTTTCTTTTTTAGGCAGCTTTATAGAAAAGAAAAGGATCGTGAGAATTTCCCCACAAAACGCTCTCCAAAATGGTTTGAGTGTCACCTCTGTTAATCCCTGGAGACCTTTGTGTGTGCCCTGCATGCCAGGAAAGTCACAGTGCTGGAGAAAGCTATGCTTTTCCTTCAGCCTTACCCTGTGTTACAGAGAGTCGATCCTCTGCAAACCCACACAGGAATTTGGGGTAAATGACAGCTCTCCAACAGCCCACCACTACTTTCAGGACTTGAGGGGAAATATTGCCTCTGGAATCACCCCTCCAATGTAAAAAGTACAATGGGTAACAAACAACCCACAGAGCTAGAGTTTTCTAACCTCAAAGTTGAAATCAATCTGAATCCTATGGAAAACATGAATATTCACATAGAGAGGACACCATTCGAGTCCAGGATGTATTTGTTACCCTCAAAAAAAGCAGTTGTCTCTTTCACTGCTTCATGGTAATACACCTGCAAAGATTTATGGCAGTACTTGCCCCATATTTCTCTTTGTTAGAGAATTAACCCTTCCATGCCCTAGGCTGGTTTTTGTCTGTGAGTATTTAAATATCTATAGGACAAAATTCAGGCTACCTCTGCTTGGCATGTGAAGACCCTAGATCAAGAGTGGAATTGGAGGCAGCAAGTCTCTGAACAGCAGCAGGAACAGTTAAAGCAGTAATGATAGGCTCTGGAAAGGCACTTCTCTTTTTGGCTCTAGTATTTCTGAAAATACTATTCATAGCCCCCTGCAAAAAAATGAAAGAGCTATCCCCAAAGTGCCAGAATTTAAGATCAAAGAGAAAAAGAAAAGCAGATGAGAGATGTGGAATGAGTAGTAGGCAACTTCAAAAACTAACAGTTTTTCAAACGTATATATACATACACACACATATGAAGACACAAACCCACCATGACACGATTTACAACGTGCTTAACAGAAACGTGGCTTTGCCGCAGTTTGCAGTATTGAATGCCATTTTCATTAAGTGGCCTTATATAAGGTTTCACTTTGTATACACTATTTAGCAAAACCCTAATTGCATTTTGCATTCATATGATAACAGCTAACACCTGAAAGTTATGCTAAACAGGCTATGTCTTTTCCACAGTCTTTACCAAGGACAGGACTGTTTCACCTGAGGCTTAGCAGGGATCATGCTGGATTCAGTTGAACACTTGAAATTTGCTAGAAATTCTTTACATCCCCAATTCCTCTCCCTCCCCCTACTAGATAAGCACTAGTTCAGTCACAATATATACCTTCAAATTAATTCTGGAAAGTCCTATGGCCTGTACAATGAGATTAAAAAATTTTGAAAAAAACAAACTGCAAAGTTACAATGGTTCTTCCTTGCTTGAGAATCTTAGGACATCTGCAAATAACTGTCCCAATATATAACCCTATTGCCTCACTAGTACATGCGCACTCAGTAAGATTAATTGCACTTCAGGCCAAACCACAGAGAAAATCTCGTTAGATCATCCATGCAATCTTGTTTTATTAATAAAGCCACTTATAGATATTATGTGGTTGTATTTGAAGAATTATCCTGATGCTGTAGCTGGACAGATATTTTTGTTGCTTTTTTGCATAACTCTACCCTCTCAAGGCAGGTGTTCTATCAAAAGCAAAGATACCCAAAGGAAATAAAATTTATGAGTCTTGGCACAGGCAGCCACATCATCATCAACTGAGAAAGACTCTTACCTGGCAAAGGACACCCTAAGATTTCCAGTCTCATACAGATGCTACCTTCTTCATACCAGGACCGAGGGTTTATGCGGATATAACGTGCAACCAGAGGCACCGGCAGCATATTGAGAACTGGGATCTCTTTCTCACTGTTTCCTTCAAAAATCTACATAGGCCAAACATATGGAAATGGCAACATCAGTTCTTCAAAAAGTCTTTTAGCACCTTTGGTAACAGAAACAAATAAAGTCCCCTGGTACAGCCCCAGGTTGATGGTGGCTCAGGCTAGAGCTGCTCTTCGAAGAGCACAATCCCCCCATGCCCCTCAGAGAGGGGAAAAGGAGCCAGAGCTTCACACCCCCTTTCTGACAAGAGATACCTCACAGGCATGAGATGTCCCCAGGGACCAGCAGATGGATGCTAACCCTTTCACGGGCTGTACAACAAGAAACACGTCTCATCACAGGCAAGACCACTGCCAGGGTGGCCTTCACATCCATAGGCAGACACAGGCAGGTTTGTCATATAGGATATTCTGGGACCCTGTCTATATTATGCAATTTGCTCTTAAAATTCATGAGACCACTGTAAAACATTGCCTTATAATCCTACAGTGACTAATCTGGGATATGAAAACTCCATGTGAACAGCCCCTGCTTTCCCACCTCTGCTCTTCTTCATAAAACATCTGTTTCTTGATACTCACCACATCTCCAGATTCATTTCTGACAGCAGTCCATGCATGACTGTCATTGCTCACCAATACTCTGTAAGAGGTCACCCAGTTACTCCTTGAAAAAGACA
This sequence comes from Tringa tobata, assembly GCA_033628505.1. Taxonomy (NCBI): domain Eukaryota; kingdom Metazoa; phylum Chordata; class Aves; order Charadriiformes; family Scolopacidae; genus Tringa; species Tringa tobata. The sequence continues at coordinate 2,840,112 of JAHREE010000099.1, forward strand.
AAGAGTGTCTAAGTTATTTTTCCATAACTTAGAATGACTGCAAATTTTGCTTAACGTAATAAATCTTGCAACGGAAATCCCAGTTGGCAAAGTCACAATGCTTGGCTCAAAAAGTGGCATGCAAATCTAAATTCAATAGATAATTAAAAAAGCCTAACACATAGAAGCAAAAAACCAAGATGATACTCTGGGATTCCAGGAGATGAGGGATTACTGCTCTCTCTTATATTTCTCTTTCCTTTTATATGCAGATTTCAGGATAAATGGCTTATCTAGATGTATCCAGTGTTCAAAACCCTTACCTTTTCAGCTACAGAACATTTATTATTTCTCCTATCAGAAAGTAAGGGGAAAAAAATTAATAAATCCTCTAGGATGAAAAGTCTATGAATTTCAACCAGCAAAATTTCCATTTCTTCCAATACAAGAATGACTGAAGCTTGCAGTCATTCTCATATTTATCAGCAATGGATAGCAATGAAGAGGCAATTCTATCTCTGCAGAGTCCAATTGATCACAGTACTGGGGCACTGCTACAATATCTAGCTCAATCTTCAGCAGGCTGATCTTTCTAGTGGCCTGTTATTTGACATACTGCAAAATCCCCTTTAATCTAAAAAAAGCAAAATCTTCATTCATACTTGAGTTATGCCTTGTCTGTATTCAGCTAAAGAAACACAGGAGGAGAAATAAAATGTTCCTTCCTATATTCTGAGTGGAGTTGAATCTCTGTAGCTTTTACACTGTCTGGGTATTCCCTATGGCAATGTGTATACAGCCACGGACAAGGTAATGTCCCACCTTTCCTCTCATATTGGTTGCTCTGAAAAGGCAACAGTAATTTATTTTTTTTTCCCCCCTAACACCTTCCTGGTTTCAATAGGCAGTGACTTGAAGGAGAGTTGTGGCTTGGAGGTATCTTTGTACCACAATGAGTCCAGGATGATTAAATTCTGTTTTCATGTATATGAACTGATTGTGCATAACCAGCTGTCCTCCAGAGCAGCCATTCTTGAATGCAGGTTCTTAGCTGAGCTACACAGGCACATTGCTGGGAGTGAAACCAGGGGAAGGAAAGCTCTTGGGACTAGAAAGAAGAATAGGGGCAGTTATGGGAGAAGCAGCAGAGCATATGGATCAGAGACAAGGGAGTACCTGGAAGGACAGACAGACCTGAAGGAAAGCTTTTCCCATACAAATGCAACTTTATTTGCTTTTCTTTCTTTTGAAATTAACAAATAATACAAGCAAAGTACCTACGAAAACACACATTGACTTCACTGTCCTTATGTTTAAAGGGACCAACTAGCCAAGAAAGTCCAAAGAAGGGGAAAGGACAGAAGAAGAGCAAATTCATCAGCCAAAGATCAGCCCAAGTTCATCCAGCTTCGTATTGTATAAAATAGTGCCTATGTCAATGCATGGCTGTAGAAAATTGCTAACTTTAGATTTTCATCTGCTATTTCATTTTCTGAATAACAGTGATCCCTATTGCACAAAAGATTCAAACTTACAATGATACCTACAACCAAAGATTAGATAGGTGATTAGTACGATTTAGAAAAGCAGTTCTGTATGTAACACACCAACAGCCCAAAAGTCAAAGATGAGATAGCATGTGATTTTGAAAAAAAGTGACTGGACAAACCTAGCTCCGTTTTACACACTAAACCTGTCCGTTGCAAACCTTTCACCTGTCTGTTGCAAACCTTTCACCAGCCTTCTTCAACAAACAGATCTTGCCATTCATGTTCTTTTAAAAGGAAAAAATCCTGACTATTGCCAAGCAGCCTGAACTTTTTATTACTGCATTGAAAACATGAATGCATCTATCACCTGTAACACACACACTACTTCAACATTAGTTGAACAACTTTAACAAGTTAGTAACACACTGAAATTACTAATTGCCTGTCAGTGGAATATCTCCCAGGGTAGGGGATTCACTGGAGATCTGTGAAATGCCATGCTGGCATCTCAAGTCTTTGTGGCTGTAAAATGTTGTACAGCTAAATAGGCAGTAACTCCAGTGTGCTATAGAAGTTTCTACTAACTCTTGTAAAGAACTTTACTTTCTTCCCTCAACTTCTCTGTGATCACAAGCCGAAGGAAAGCAGATTTACTTCTAAGCAAAGAGAGAAATTAGGAGTTTTGGAAATGGCTGAAATCAAAACTCTAGGAAGAGAAAAAAATAACTTTTTTTTTCAATTGAAAAAGAAACCAAACTTGAGAGCAAAGGTCACGGGTTCAAATGGGGGCAGAAGCTATAGTGCACATATTCCGTGCACATCAAACGGTGTTGGGCTTTTTGGTTGCTTCTTTTCCAACAACCATTGGTTGGTG
>JAHREE010000099.1:2861882-3011151 GCA_033628505.1 Tringa tobata
ATCCAGAGTCCCTCCCCATCTCTCCTGTAGCCCCTTTAGGGACTGGAAGGGGCTCTAAGGTCTCCCTGGAGCCTTCTCTTATCCAGGCTGAACCCCCCCAACTCTCTCAGTCTGTCTTCACAGCAGAGGTGGTCCAGCCTCCAGCAGAGGTGGACAGCCTCACCATTTCCAGGTGCTCAAAAGCCACCCAGAAGTACCCGTCCCTGGTTTGAGGTGGAAATAAAAGCAAGCTGCTTTTACACACTCGGTTCATAAAATATCATTTAATTCAGTGTTTTTCCTGCACCTAACAAGGCTAAGAGGCAATCTACTGCTTGGTATTAACAAAAAAAAGTAGAAAATCTCCCTCAAAGCAAACAACCAGATCCATGAGCAATGCATCCACTGAAGCTCGGTCTTGTTCAGATTGTGTCTCCCAGCCTGTTCCCCGCCACCAAAGAGGAACATGGGCTTATGGAACTGCCCTGGGAGCAGTGCAGGGCACATTCTTCTTTACAGGGACCTGTTTTCATGAAACCTGTTGGAAAGGTGCTATTTTTGACCCTAGCAGCTGCCTGGCAGACCTGGCTGATGTTACCTGACATGACATATCCTTGCCAGTGTATGTACAAGAAGTGGGTTTGGGTTTCTTCAGACAGAAATTTTACTAATTTACTATAAAAACCTCAGCATTCTTCATTTGCCTGTGGATTTCAGTGAGGATTTCTTAAGCTGGAGGATGGGTATTTACAGGAAGAAAATATTGCCTGCATATATTTTTGTGTATCATCTCTGTTTCTAGAGAAACTGATGCCTAATAACAGACTCAAAAATGTTCACATGGATCTCGGTTAAACATGCCTGACTGCTCTTTATTTTTCAGGGATGAATTATTTGTATCATCTGTGAACGCATCAGATTAACAGGCAAATATTATGAAATACTCAGTTTAATGGGAGTTTTCAATGAAAGCAAGATTAGGTTCTAAGAGCAGACAGGAACTATTTGTGATACGCAGTATAGATACCTTTGATGAAAACTGTGCAATACATTGTTGACAATACACTGTCCTTTCTCAATGTGCTCAAGCCTTACAATATTTCCAGTGAAACCATTAGGATCTTTACCATCCATTCAATAGTATCCAGGAATTTATTTTTTACTGTTGTTTATGTACGTTAATAGGAGAACACCTAACTTGCTTTCTCTGAAAGTGAAGTAGACACTTTGAAGTGTCACTTGAATAACTTACCTAATCACATAAAGATTTTTTTTTTTTCAACTTGGTAAGAAAAATCAAGTATTTTGCTCCAAGACCTGACTGCAAATTAATGAAAAACATTGCTTTCACAGTCGGCCCCTCTTTTTCCAGTGACCATCCCAAATTGGGAACACAGCAGCAGGATTCTCCATAAAAGACCATTGCCCTTTAGATGTTTCTGTCTGTTCCGCTCTGCACCAGGATGATATTCTTGGAGTCATCAAGCCTACTGTTTGCAGTCGCTTTGATGTATGGAATTTGTGCTGTTTTCCACAAGAGAAGACCTTTGATTCTGCCTTTAAATGAAAATACATCTTCCATTTATGGCCATAATATTTGACTATTAACGCTTTAGAAATACTAATTTTTTCCACATGCATATGAACTTCAGCATCAATAAAGGGATGAAAAGAGAAGCATATTAGACAAAAATATCAATCTGTAATGGACAAGAGATGGTGAGCGCAATTTTTTCAGCATGGCCTCATCTGCTTAACTCCAGGTTACTCATCATAATACAACACAATCCACCTAAAGAAAGTTGCCTTGTCACTACTGAAAAAAAAAAGTTAATACTGCGTCATACTGTGAATCTAATTTTATATAAATTATTTTGTTGGTGTGTGTCAGGACAATTTATTTTTGAAAACCGTACAGGAAGAATAACTGATTATATTCATAAAGACTGTACTTCCTAAAGTATTGCTTTAATATATTTTATTTGAGAAATCTTCCATATAACAATGAAAATTGCCACACAATCTATAAGACTACCTTAATGATTTTGTGTTCTCTGTACTAGTTTGAAAAACATTTGCAGAAGCTACAGAAATTGGGTAGCGTGAATAATCAGAGCAGTTCATACCTTATAGATTCAACTGGAAATGACCTTGTTATTTGGTCATTTTTTCAACTGGTTGAAAAACTAATCATTATAAAATACAGGAAATTCAACTATGACTTTTATTTTCTTCTCATCTAAATAAAGATTGTAAGATAAGCACAGGTTGTCTTTATAGCTTTTGTATCTAATAAGGATGCATTTAGGAAATCATTCCGTACTTTTCTTTCGGAGGCATAGCAGGCAAATTATTGTTTTATTTAAAGGATATTTTCCATCAATTTAGGAATATGTTCAGTTTTTCAAATGGAAAGAAAAAAGAAGCATCATATTTCCTTTTCACTTATATTTTTAAAAGCCATACCTATAATCCATTTCAATTCCCTCAATTCTGTTCTTGTCTAATTCTTCGTGCACAGTGATACTCAGATCTAGAAATGGAGAAATACCAGCCTCGTGCAGTCTGACAGTCTCCTTGACATTTGGAGGCAGAATGTACTCCAACTATTTATTTTTTATGATTCTAAATGTGTTTTAGCTCCAGGAGCTTTGTCACTTTTAAATACGTAAGAATCCCCTTGCACTTCAAAACGTTTGGGGAGAAAAGATGTTACACTACATAGACACAACGGTTCAGAGGAGACAAGAGGAGGTTAAGGCAGTGCTGACAGTGAGTTAACACAGAATTTTCTCCATGAAAATAATGGTTTTAGGGCCAGGATTTTTTGTTGTTGCTATTTTGTTGTTGTATACTATTCTTAGGTATTTACACTTTTGGACAAAAATTCTTAATGAGGTCAATATAATACATTTTATCCTAACAGCTAATTTTAAAGCTTTTCCTTTGAAAAAGTGAGGTTGATAATTCATCTTCAAACAGCTGAAACTTTTAATGGAAACTCTGGCAGTCTAATTCCTGTGTCTCAGGTGATACTTAGGTCACAGGTACGTGAAGTATTTTAATACTGCAATGCACCTGAAAGGTGAAATAACAGTAAAAGCACACTTTTGCTGACCTGCTACTTGCAGAAAAAAATCTTTGGATTGCTTTGCTGTGATGGACAGCCTTTGTGGGGGCTGAATTAAACAGAACAAGGTTCTACGTTTTCTAAATAATTTGTTATATTTACAGGCTTAAGACATTTGTGGGGGGAACATGGTCTAGCTAAATTTTGCTGTTTTGACGATGTGATTGTGGAAGTGTGAATTTTCCACAGATGTTCATGAGTCATACTCTATACTTGGTACACCCCAGCTTTTCCCTGAAAAACAGGTCCATGCGTTTCAGTCTGAGCACTTTTCTGACTTTGTTCAAGTCCAGAATGTTGCTAGAAATATATACTAGTTCCTTTTGTGGCCTGAATTCAGGCCACCAGCCCCCGTGCACCCCAGGTTAATTGAAGCAGTACAGGCAGATGAAGGTTCTTCAAGCACATACAGTTTGCTTTTATTTGCTTTTTCTTATAAAACCATTCCCAGGGCACTAAGAGAACAAAGCAAGCAATGTGCAGTTACAAACATCCCCTATATAGAAGTTAAAATGGTGAATTATAGTCCCAGATCAAAGATCAAATAAGTGATTAAGTAGATGCCAAAATTTTCTCTCCCAGGACAACATTAATTGTTCTCTAATGTTGTATTGAAGCTGTATATTTTTCTAGGAAAAGCAACAGATACTGCACTGGGGTTTAAGACATTGGGGACTTCCCTCAGAAGGAAAGGGCAATATTTATCACAGCACTGCAACAAACACTTCTCTTTACAGTTGCTGTTGAAGATTAAAAAAAAAACAACCAAGCCACAAACACTTTTGTTTAGAAGCCCCAGTCCTCAGCTCTGTTAGAAGGTCTGACCCAAAGCCTCCTTAAACCAGGAGGAACATTTTCATGGGCTCTAGGTGAGGGCAAAACCTTAGTGAAGTTCCCACAAATGTTACCCATCTGATATTTTAGAGCTGCTTTTGATGATCAAATATGCTTCCTCTTTGCAACCATCTTCTCCAGGGGCTGCCTCTGGGCCAAGGAGCTGTGTTTTGACAGCCTCTTAGCTTGTGGGGAGGGGAGGTACATTTTAATCCTAGCTTGCTCGCTAGGCTTACTCCTCAAGGTAAACTCAGCCCTTTCCCTGCTAGAAGTCTCTCCAGAAGATTTGCTGCAACCATATTTCATGTGTTTCACACTGCACATGCTTCCAAAGCTAAACCAGCTCTTTAGGAAGGGAAGTAGTTGCAGAGAAGTGCCAAATATCTCCTGCTTGATGGCACAAAGGCAGGGAAGGTGTGGATTTAAAGCCTGTGTCCCACTGGAGTCAGAGGCAGCATCAAGACTGAAAACCCTGAGATGGTTTCAAGGCCACCAAAGTTGTGTCCTCACCATATCTGATGGCAGTGACACACAGAGCCCTCCCCTGGTGCAAAGACACCAAACACTTCCCTGCTTGCTTTATGCCACCGAAACACTGTGCACCAGCTGGCAGGATTGGGCACAACAGTTGCTTGAAAAGTTTCCAGATACAGACTCTGTACAAAGGTAAAATTGTCTTTTCTGCTTCCAAGGTTGAGGGAAAATTCAATAATTAAAGACAAATAAAGAATAAATTAAGAATTATCTTGACCCTTTGGGCTGGGTCTGACATGGAACCAAACATTTATGAGATCCTGAAAGTATAATTTTTTTTTTCTTTCATTACTTCTCACATTTTTGCTCCCTCACAAACCCTGGTTGTGGCTGGTTCTAGATGCAACAAAACAGCACATTTAGTGGGAAGAGCTTCTATTATTCCTGACACAGCTGGAAGCAGGAATTTCCAATGAGCTTGTTCTCTGGGAGATTTCTGGCCAAATATTCAGACTCGAGGGGCTCAGCTAAACTCCAGATACCAGTTGACATTCTCTGAGCTGCCTACTGCTGCCATCATACTTTGGAGATGACGTGATTTATGACATGGACACTACAGGAGCCCAATCCCACATGCACAAAGTCTGCATGCTTGGGCACAAGAGGCATTTCCCATTTTTCCTCCTCGTTCTGGTTCTTGCTGCCTGTGGTCCTTCTGCTCAGGGGGAAGAAGTAACCATACCCTTACATGCCTTCAGGAAGCAGCCTACTCCAGGTGGAGAGGTGGGCAGGTGTGGAAACACTCTCCATAGCTCTTGCATGTGTTAAAGTGGCCTCATCTCTCTTTTCCCCAAGTCTGTTTGGGAGAAGAGAAAGGCAGATGGAAGGGAGGTGCAGGCAGGCACCCCGAGTTTCTTCCTTACTGCTCATGGGAACCCCTCCTTGCTGACCTGATCTGGGAAAGCACGAGGGTGGAATTTATTTCAAACCTGGTCATGACATCTAAGCCACTAACAAAAGAAATGATGTGAGGACAAGCTGTATTCAATGCAGACCATCAGCATATGAAGGCATGAACTATCATTGTAGGCTTAGCCCCAGGAAAGACTTCCATATGCTGGTAATACAAGATATCCTCTTATTGGTACGCAAACCTGACAAGTCCTCCACTTCATCTGCAAAGGAATATGTGTATTTGATTGCTCTGAAAAAGAAGAATTATTACTTTCAATGGCCAAAAAAAATACAGCCTGAAAAATATCATATAAATTCTAAACTTTTTATTATGAGCTTTGACTAAGGCTGAATTCCATGCTATTAATTTTGAAATGTCTCCTCTGATGTTTTTCTGAAGCACAGGATGAAGACTTTCTGTAATTCCAGCTAAAGCCACAAAATTGAGTACAGCCATCAAAAATGAGAACTATCCTTTTTTTCCCAGAGCCAAACAAATAGACTCAGCCAAACAATGGAGAAAAAAACTGAGACCGCTCGCACAATGGTTGGGTATAGGACTAAAATTGCCATTAAAAATGCATATCTATCCAATGTGTTCGTTCCAGAAATAGCCTAAAATATCAAATCACTGAGGTATGCCACACGATCAAAGATTCTACAATAAGAACGTTAAGTCTAGCCATTAAAAATAAATATTGAAACTTGGAATACCATTAACAAATACAAAATCAAGACAGAAAATAGCTACTATCATAAGATACTGCCCTGGCCTAATAAAAAAGACACCTTTAAAGTGCTGAACTTTAACCACTTTAACAATTCCATTTGAGCGCATTTTACCAAAAATAGTACAACTGCATAAAACCAATTGTATGAGTATAAAATTAGCTTATTGCGCAATTATTTTTCCTGCACCTCTATGAAAGCTGTAGTAGGAACTTCATACAGAAGTGAATATATCCATAGTTAGGTATAGCATGTTCACTATGCAGTTGTACAGAGTGACAGCATAGTCAGGAAATTCCTTAAACATACATAGCTTAGAAATTTTCCATAGCTTCGAGCCCTGGAATGATACATCTACCAAGAATTCATCCAGCTTTAAGGATTATGCAGCAGAGCCACCCTTTTGGAGCAAAATAGGGATCCCAGGGAGCACAAGGGAAGTATCCAAGTGGGAAGACAAAGGAAAGGGGCTGTATATGCTCCATCACAAGGATCAGAATTACACACCTGGGGCTCTAGTAGACCTAGCGGTGAAATACACACGAACAGCCTCAGCAGTTCTCTAAAAAAAACTAATTTCACTGAAAAATTCACCACTCTGCCACCACCCAGTTTTCACTTTTTCGCTCTCCCTAGCACACACAGGAAGCCCACACACCTAGAGCAGGAAAAAGCCTGGGAGGTTGTAAGGGAGGTATCATTAGTACTGACAAGCCATTAAATTTCATCGCCACTACTATAGTTACCTCCATTCCTAAGTGCTAAATTTACACTTGAGAAAGACTGAAATCAGCCACTTCCTGGCTAGCACTACTTAATGTTCTTCAACTTCGAATCAAGCTCTAGCATAGACCAAAAATGTATTTCTTTTAATTTTCTGGAAGGTAGAAAATTTGGTGTATATAAGACTGAAAGAGATGCATTAACTTCCTTTGATGCAGCAATCCAAAGCCTAACACAAGCAAATCAGGAATTAAGAGAAAATCACTTTGCTATTCAGTTTTGGGTTTCACAGTAGGCTGCATGGCTTCCTGACTTAGCTCTTGGTGGCAGCCAGCAAACTTCAGAGCCAGCACGATGAAGTAGTACGAGCTATGCCTTTCAGCAGCAGACAGTCATTAGTCATCTTAGCTGTGAGGTGAAATGCCACCTTTCCTTTTTTCATGATTAAAACCAAAAATACACATTTACCAACAGAACGTAGAATTGAAGCAGTCCTTATCTGCAGTGAGACCTCGGTGAATAGTACAGGATCACCTTTCCAAGAGTCATTCGTGCCCTGCTGCTTTTGTGGAAAACTAATCCTTGCTAATTTTGAATCTTCCCAAAGAATATGCTGCTAATCAGAAGTGACCTTAAAGTTTGCCTCCTCCGCATGTAAACAAACATATAGTTGCAAAGACACCTCCACGCACAAGCAAGAAGACCTTCAAAGGCGGGATGGCCAATTCAGCAGAGATTGCCAAGCCAACCATCATACCCCAGCACCCAGCTGTGCTTATACCTCTTGCAATGAGTAATTCTCCTCCTCTTGCAGCATTAATTGTGCTGCCTATGGCGAGGAAGCATCACGGAGGGGGTGGGAGTGACTGCCCAAGCCTCGGAGTTTATTTGTGAGCCGTCACCCTGCACAGGCTGCTGCCTAGCCCTCCTCCAGGTTGCACATCTGGGCTAAATACTTGACCTATATAGAGAGCCTGTGACAGGAAATACCTGAAATCAATCCAACTTGGGTTTAAAACCTTTTATAAAGTGTAAGTCTTGATTTTATGGAGACCTGGTGCGTCTGCTCTAGCAGTGAGTTTAGACATTTTTACAGTTGTTTTTTTTTTTTTTTTTCTAAAAATCACATCTGTTGTTATTATTTCATATGAAATAATAAGAGAAATGAACAAAACCAAACACTTTCTCATAAAACACAGAAGTCACTGTTGTGCCTGGAGCTATTGCTCAGACTATGATTTCAGAAGAAAGTTGTGTGGTTACAATTAACCGGAACTCAAACTTTGTGCTCCTCCCCAACCCTGAAAAAGGAATCAGTTTGTATTTTCTAGAGCACAGTAAAAGAAAATAAAAATGTAGTCAGCTTGTTTGCTTTTCATTTAACTATTCTTGTTAATGGACCTTCATTTCAATTGCATGGTTGATTCAAAACAGCACTAAAAAGTAAGAAGTGGCTGATATATTTGAAGTCCCAAACAGCAGAAAAGCGTTTTAGTGAAGTAAAGAAATATTGCCCAAGTGCACACAGAAAATTGGATATACTCAGAAGTCCTGAAAAGCAAACGATTTAGGAACTCATATAACAGAGCTTTTTTCTTTCCTTTAAAGCATCCTCCATCCAGGCTGTTGCACCCTCTAGACGCACCCTGAAAGCAGAGTGTTTCAGAGTTCAAAGCAAAAGAAAGTAAAGCTTCAAGAAAATGTTAAATCTCTAAGATTTGAGAAAATCAAATCCAGGTCTGGATTGAAACATGACTACCCTTTTAAACAAATAAAAGAAAGGAAAAGCCTAAAAAGCAGAGGAATGGAATTCCTGGGGTGCAAAGAGGGGTGCATGGGGGATGCTTCTCCTGGGAACAGGTCTGCGACTGGTGTTTGGGCTCACTCTGGGGACACAAACCCCAGGGGAGCACATGAATCCCACTGGAAAATGCACCACGGATGAAGAAATCTAAGCACAGAGCCCAGCTTGCACAGGCAATTAATTATTCCCTAAAGTAATTTCTGAAAAAGGCATGATTTTTCAGGAGCTCAGAAAACACACACGCGCTCTGGAGTCAGGCTCTCCCTTTCCCACATTTCATCAGCTGTGCTTCCCATGAGCTTTTCCTCAGCTTCCCAAAGGATTTCAGCTTCCAGGTGACTTTAGCTTTCAGATGTTCATTGTCAAAAAGGCAACGGCACATACCAGAGTCCATCCATTTTATTTCCCACTCTCTACCTGACCTCAAGCTAGTCATGGAAAAGCCAATTTAGGGAAATAAAAAAAATAATTTTAAAAAGTGCCCCAAGCCCAAGAAAGCACCAGGACTCTGTGGTTTTAAAAGCTCAGTTAATATCTTTTAAATTTTGGGCACTCAGCATTTTCACAAGCCTCTGAGCTTCCTGTGCACAGAAAGAGAAATGCTAAAAATACGGTGAGAAAGACAAGGCTCTCAGTATTTCTGAGCTGATCTGAGGGAAGAACTGGAGGTTCAGCAGGAAAGCTCTTATGAAGCTCCAGCTCCATGTTACAGAGCAAAAGAGTTGAAACAGTTCAAGCAAGGTTCAGGCAAATATCTCAAAGGACGGGCACCTCTCCAACTCAAATGGCTGAGTGTTCAGAGGTCCTTCCTCCTTATTCCAGCTTCCTACGGTCTTGCAGATTTTTGCAGCCCGAAAAAGATTCCCAACATTCATTCTGTCTAAACATCTCTCCTGCTTTGTTTAACAATTCAGCCCTGGTCCAGCAAAGACTCATAATGTCAGGCTAAACATTTAGCACATTGGAGGTTTCGCTGATGGAAAGCTAAGTGTGTCAGGACCTTCAAATGCTACGAAACCAAATTACATGAAATGTGGGTTATTAGGGAGTTTAAAATCATATGCAAGCATGTCTGCTTGCTCAGGACTGAGAGCCCAAAGATCCAAGCTGGAGGCAATGCACTTACCAGCCTGTGGACCCCATGAAGACTGCTTTCTCTGAGCCTCATGCATCCCACCCATCTCTGGGCCTCTCTAGTACCTGGAACTCCTTTTGTCAGCATTTTCAGAAGTCTTTGGAAGAAAGCTCATGGCTTTCTGCCTCTATATGTGATTCCCCAATCATCGGTTCCAGTACAAGATGGAAATAAGATTTTTGGGGTCCCTTTCTTTAGAAAAATTATGCAGATCCCTGTGGAAATATGGAATAAACCCCTTATCTTTCCTTGTTGCCAGTTAACCTATAATAATATGGTACAAATCCTTGCTTGCCAATGCCAATATGTTACCCACAAGAAAGGAACTATTTTATGTCCAAAAGAGGACTTAGATATCTATCAGCAGAATCCCCAGAATAGCCTTTGTAACTTAATTCAAACAGGGCTAGAGAGATTAACAGCTAAACCCAAATACTCTAAAGATGCTTTAAATGATGCCCACATACTTCCTCTGATGTCTTCATAGGCACTCTGACTCTCAGAGTCACCATCTGGCATTTCTTCATTCCCCCTCTTGTTTTTCTCACCTTTTTTTTTGTTGCCATGTTTAGCTATGGGTATAAAAGAGAAACATTTTTCCTTTTACACCTGTCAAGTTGATTTAGGACTGCCTGGTGACTGCACGAAGAATAAAATGCCTTTCTCCTCTCTGATGGTGTTCCATCCCTTCCAGTTTGCAACAGACACCCAGAACACCCTGTTTTTCCCCACAATGGGATGATAAAACCACAGGGGGGTGGAATCATAAATTTTCCTTTTGCTGTGCTACAAGGAAATTAGAAATGTGTTTACATCAGAAGTACTGAATTAACATTGCAGTGTATTTTACTAAGAGTTTGATGGAGGTGTTTTTCATTAGTTGGTCAGATATGTAAAAACCCCACCAAACACCTTTTGAAGTCAACAGAAAAAGTCAGAGAAAGGTTTGCAGAGGAGCTAGGCAAGACCCTGAGAGAAGTAGCTGTGGTGCTCAGTGATCAGCACCATCCGTGGCTCAGGAAAAGAATTCCCCATCGGGAAAATAATCAGACAGCAGCAGTGTTAGGGACCTGTCCTGATGCTGGCCACAGTGTCCTCTAAACACCCTTTTTCCATTGTCCACGCACTTCATTCTTGCCTGGGCATGGCCAGTGTGTTCAGGCAGGTTACTGAGAACTGACTTCTACACTGGAGATGTAACTGCAGAGATATGATGGGCACAACCATTCCTGAATGAAATCCCATGCAAAAAGGAAGGAAATTCGAGTTCTGTCATTGATCCACGGCCTTTTGAATTAAATAGGACCAAACCGTCTGTTAAGGCAGCTCCCAGGGACAGAAAGATTAAAGGTGAGTGTTTGTTTCTACCATGAGTGATTATTCCTATCACCTCTGTTTTCCCCTGGTGAATGTTTGTTTGAGCTGAGTAAAGGCCATGGAGTGTTTTGCATGTGTAATCACTGGATTCAAAAAGGCAAATAATTTTGGCTGGATTAGAGCTTTTCTTATTCCCATTTTCCTTGAGCACACAAAACCCTAGTGTTAGAGGGACGTCTTTGTATGTTCATTTCAAAAAGCCTTGTTTTATAAAGCAAGCAGTACCACAAGACATAACCTCACCAGAGGCCTGACAAGAGGTCCAGATCTGATAAACCCTTTGCATAATAATAATATAAGAACAAACAATCTGTGAATATTACAATCAAACTTCAACTCTGTACCCAGACAAAAAATCTTCTGGCAGTCTAATTTCTACATAGAAAATGAATTGGGCAAGACTCAAAAATCCCAGGAAGAAAAGGCTCAAACACTGAAAATTCAAGAAATTGCTTCTTCTGCACCATACCTTCCACTGCTTCATCTTTTTGATAGATTCTAAGCTCACATAGCTGACAGAAGTCTTCATTCCAAAACTAAAAGAAGTGAAATATGATTGTGAACCATTGGATTGACCTGTCTAACCAACTCACTGAACAGAGAATAGCATTAAAAACCAAGAATGAATTCAAATAATGAGTGACTTGTGATATACCAGCATTTCAGGAACAAGTTTAGACTCAGGCTCATGCTATTAAAATCTATTCAGTGAAACCGTCCTTTTTTTAAAGAGATATTTTTCTCACCTTAAAAATTAGTTTGAATTCAGAGAAGACTGCTTGGAGAATTATTGTAGAAAACGTTTTTCTCTAGCATAATCAAATGTGTTTATTCCTTTATTTTTTTCTCATGTTACATTATTCATGGAAGCCATGGGTAAGGAAAGATGCTAATCAAAAAGGTTTGGCCAATTTTGAGGGCATTGCTCATTATTCATTCTTAGTCACCCTTTGTCCTCTTTTGTTGTGACATTCTTTAAAGGATGAGCTCTTAAATGGAATGGCTATATTCCATTTCATTATCCTACATATTTGCAGAAGTACTGAGGAGAAAATAGAAGCTAGTAGATGAAAGAAAGCTCATTAAAAGCCACATGTTTTCATCCTTGCTTGTCACATCTGGCAATTAGGATGTGATACAGGTCATATTAAAATTCATGGGATATACACCTACGGCCAATAAATTCATTCTTACAAGTTGGCAGTATAAGAAGTTCAAGCAAAAGCTTGAAAATGACAATCTACATTATAGGTCACAGGAGTGCTCCACTTTCTCTGGGCTTCTCAGGAATGGAAACCAGCTACAAGGTTTAAGAGCGAGGATACCCACGGGCTAGAAAACAGCAGCACTGGTAATTACCCAGGATATGGGTAATTCTGTGCTTATTTCTTAATTCCTATATGAGTCACTTATCACTGAATAGCCTTCACTTAAATACCCGCTCATGTACGCAGTCATCCCCAACCCTTATTTTACCCTCTGAGTCAGTTCTCTGACCCCGAAGCCTGTTTTCTGTTCCCTCTGAATCTCTTTTGTATTCCCATTTCCCTTCACACCTTCCCTCTAAGCTCCCCGACACGCTGCCGAAAGCCCCTGCTGGCTCTGCTCCTGGCCAGACCCACGCCAGTCACCCATCCCATCTGGCTTTTGGCCCTTGAGTTCTACTCAAAGTCTCCTAGTCAATGTTTCCAGGGACTTCTTCCCAGCCAGAGCTCTGAGGCATTACCCCACCTTCAACGTGCCAGCAAAGTTCAACACGCTGGACTTCAAATGTCTTTGGAAAACCCTGACTTTGATGACTGCCTTTGCTCCTAGACTTCCTCCCAACTCTCTAGGTAAGCTTTCAGCCTGTCTGTTTTCAATCTGCCCCCTTTCCCTCTCTGCTTTAGTTAACCCCATCCAAAGCCACAATTTTGGCAAGCAATGCGGATTCACAGGCTACCTTCTCCTTCTGTTCTAACTGGAAACTCGGTGTATCTTGGTGACCTCTTTTTAAAAGCTTTCAGCTATCAGTTCAATGCCTTATATATTACTCTCTCCTATCTTCTTCCCAGTGAAAAAATTCACCCATCAAATGCCAGTAACACCATAAACTTGTCATGTTTTTAACTTCGCACTCTCTTCAGGTCTTCATCATCATTTTGCAATCTTTCCGGTCTTTCCTAAGTAACGTGTCTATGATTCAGCTTTTCCTTCTTATTCACTCACTGATCTCTCTCCAAGCCTTCATTATCTCATATCTTGACAAATGCCTCAATTAATGTACTATCAGCCTATTTTTATACATTCAAATTCTTTCCGCAAGATAATTTTCAGCGCTGCTTGCATTGGCCATTTTATCCTCTTTTCGTCTTCCTTTACTGACTCCTCCTCAGACACTTGGTCCTGTGAGATCCTGACCCATCCAAGAGCTTCCTGTGCCCTACCTAAATTGGAAAAAAAAACCCAAACCAAAAAAACAACAAACCAAAAACCTTAAGAATTACAGGGGGAAATATTACGCGAAAACAAATATGGGGCAGGTCAACAGTGACACATCTGAAGAGTTTCGTGAAGCCTGGGGAGAGCAACGGACAAGACAAGACAAAAGAACTCATGGCTATTACACAGACGCACACGTTGGATTGCAGACATCAAACACTGGAAGACCTGTGAAACACAAGATAAATTTGCACACTAAATCCCTTTCTGAGAACTGCTATGTAAACAAACATCATTCCTTTATTTTCTAAAGACAGTCAGAATTGAGGTACGGCCAGAAAAAAGAACAAGTATAAGTTCTGTAAATCAAATCAAAATACTTACAGATTTAATCGTGGCAGATTTGGGTGCAATAGGAACTGTTCAGTCACGACCCAGAGCAATGTGCAACCCTGAGCAGTGCCTGTGGGGACTGCAGACAGACCCCCAAAACATCTGTAGGGGTCTGCCCCACAGACGGTAGCTGAGACGGCATATATTAACCTCTATTAAAGGCCTCATAAAAGAAAAGCATTGATGTTAACAAGGTTCTTTCCACTGATTTGAACGAGCTTTGGATAGAGGCCTAAACAAACAAGGATGGAATTAGAAAATGGAAATATGTATATACAGAAACCTGTCAATCCAACAATTTACCTTCCAAGGGTGACCTAGTACCACTTCATTTGTGAGTTGATTAAAGGGCAAGGAAGCAGGCTGATATTTTTAAGTGTTATTTGAATCAAGTATTTGCAAATATTCTATTAATACTTTTTTTAAAAAAAACCAAAACAATTGCAACCCCACTCACATCAATAGAATATTTCTACATTAATATTTCACAGATTGAAAATATGTATATTCTCACCACCTTCAGTAATTAGCTTAAATAAACTGAGTCTGCATCATCTGTTATGTGCTGTGTCCTTCAGATTGCTATGTTTGATTTCAACTTTGATTCAAAGCTAGGGTTTATCAGTACCAGCTGCTCAGCTAAAGGGCAGATCACACGTCCCTGTTCCTCCTCTTTCTTCATCCCAGCTCCCAGCCAGCCTATTGTTTGTTACAATTAATTAATCCCGCATGCCCAGCTGCCAGCGAGCCTCACAAAAAGCAAATTCTTGCATTTACTGCATGTCTAATAAATTAATTCCAATTCCGGATATATGTATAAACACATCAATGTATACATGTGCACACACCACACATATTTACACAGCCAGATTTGTAGTTATTATTTGTGGATATCTGTTTGGCAACTGCTATTATTATTTCTAGCTGTCCTCTTAACAGGCTAGATATGAGAAATGATAGGTATGTATTATTATTTAGAAAACTCTGTAAAGGGCCAGATTTTTGGACCTTCATTTCAAACTGATCCCTGCTGACACAGTCACCACTGGACTCCCTGCACTGGCAGGACCTGGCCTTTGCTGCCTTTGGGAGAGGAGAAAGGAGAAATCTCAAATACTATAGCCAGAACTTTTAACATTGGCTGCAGTTAAAATTGTCTTCCTGCTAAAAACCTTCTGTTTTCACTTACATCTTTAACAAATGCTAACCATTCTCTTTGCTGGGTGTTTGCCTCAGGGCTTATTATGGATATTTCCATTCAGATAGTTCAGCTGCTCCCAAGGAAATACACTGCATTTTCCCATATTGAAGTAAGTCTAACAGCCAGTTTGTTGAGTTGGTGTCAAGCCTCCATGTGTTGGAGCAAGGAGCGAAAGTTTGGTAGAGGGGACCAGTTGTCTGTTGAACCTCTGGCTATTTTTTTAAAAGCTCACAGGCTTTAAGACCTCTTTTCGCACATGGCTGGTGAAAGCCTGGAAGCTCAACTGTGTCAAAAGAGTGATTGTCTGTTGTGGAAGGAGGGACCAAGCTATTAATTTCCAGCTGCTTTTGGTGGTGTGTCACCAGCCTCTTCCATGCTCCTCTTGTCATTGTGCTTGGCCATGCCAAGGAAGAGGAAGAGGTTGAGGAAGTACCTCACCTGACTGAATGCAGAAATAAAATTAAGTCCCAGGACTCAAAGAGTCAAGTAGGGTGGAAAGTAAAAAACAGTACATTAGAAGACAAGTCTTGCAGGAGTCAATTGGTTGGCACACAACGAAGTGTTTTCTGGGGAATGTTTGAAGAGGTCTTTTTTTCCCCTTTCTAATTCCATAATTTCCTGTATAGAAAAAATAAACGTGATTCCATTTATAAAATCAAACATTCTTAGGAAATGACCAAATTCAGGCTGCCTGTCAGACCTCAGTATGCTCCCTGGTAGGTCAGAGGTGTGATATAGTTTGAATTTTGTACTGCTGTGTCTACGGTGCATAAACCAAACCAGGTTTGGAAGGGATGAGTGTTCCACAACAATGGATGCAGTTACTGGTACAGCTGCTGCATCCTCTGCACCTGTAAAGTGCTCAGTGCAGTGGCTGCAGAACAAGGAAGATGCCTGTCTGTAAAGATAAATGAACGTTGCCCTCCCAGATTGGATGCTGCTCTCGTCACTCTCATGTTTGGAGGAGTATGTGTGAAGCCATGGTGCTGGGGAACTTGGGAAAAAGCCAGCGGGGAAGGTGAAAGCAGAGCTGAAGTGCAGAACATCCTACCACAGGCTGGAAACCTGTATTGTCTCCACCACACTGAAGAAGAAAAAGCCTGGTACCCAATTAGGTAGCTTTAAAATCCATGTGTTGCCCATGGTTAGATAATGAGCCTAATAAGCCAGTCCTTGGGATGGTCCAGGCAGTATCCTCTGCTTGGTAAGCTGCTGGCCCCTGATTGAGCCACAGGCACAGATGTCTCATGTCTCTGTTCCCCCAGAAAATGTATATTTCCTTTATTTCCTTGATTTCCATAACTTCAGCCTTGGGTCTCGCTGGCAATCCAAACTGGATGCCCCACAAATGATTTTCCAGATTTCAAAGATTGTATTTTCTTATCACTGTTTGTTGTTATGAAATCTCATATCATAGAATCATAATCTGGTTTAGATTGGAAGGGACCCTAAAGACCACCTCGTTCCAACCCCCTGCCCTGGGCAGGGACACCTCCCACCTGACCAGGTTGCTCAAAGCCCCATCCAGCCTGGCCTTGACTTTACTAATCAAAGGCTAATTAATTTCTGTTACTGTTAAAATTAAATTGAAAATATTTTGTTCACTATCTACTAGATGTAACCGGGAAAAGTTAAAGCCGCTCTACAACCCTTGCTCCTCTGGTTTGCTGTAGGGCATGTATTAACAGCTCTAAACTTCAAACTTTGTGCCATATGCTCCAGCTGTTAATATTAAAAGTTTCCTTCTGAAGCAAAGGGGAATTCAGCTGTAGAAGAGTGAGATTTGGCCCCAAATTTTACAACTTTAATGTTCATGCGCTCACTCCTAAACTCACTCCTAAGTGTCCCAAACCAGGAAAGCACCTACCATACATTTGGGAAACACAGAAACAATTTACTCTTCTTTCAGGGATGTGTAATTAGCTCTTAATGGGGACAACAGGATGGTAAAAAGATGATCAAGTTTCTGCAAACTTTAATGTCCGCATATTTTCATCCAATCAAATGCAGACAATCAAAAATGGAATTAAGGGTGGCCTTTTTATTATAAGACACTTTTGTTGCTGGCTGATTTCTTTATTTTACAGGTCAATAATTAAATTGAGCTTGTTGTGGCTTTGTCTTTTACAGGAAGATCTTTGTTTACATATCCTCCTCCGCAGGGCTTTAAAGTGAAATCAAAGAAATTCAGTTTTAGAGGTAAAATCGTTTCAGTAACCTCCCTGATTAAAATGACAAGGGATAAAGTAAGGTGTCTCCATATACAATCTGCTTTTACTACGGAATCAGTCTCTCTCTCGCTTACAGAACAGCAGCTTTAACATCAAGCCAGCTGTCAAGTGTAATTAAGAAAGTAAAGTCCGCATACAAGTGAGAGTGCAGCATAATTAATACATTACCACTCAGAATCTCTTTACTTGATGAATAAAGGGTTAAAAAGCCTATAAAAGTTCTGTAGATCTGTTCTGCAGGATATTAAAAATGAATGTCTTGTCATCATCACCACCACGAGCACATTTATTGTTATTATTACCAAGACTGCCATTAACTGGATATTCATTAATGCTAAAAGTCACAGTCAGCATGAGATTCAGCAGACTCCAAGCTCTGGAGGAGAAGGTGGAAAGTTACCTGGTGGAGTTTCAAGAATGGGTTTTCCCTTTTTGTTGTTTTTCTTCGGTTTTAACTCTTTCCTGCTCGGTTTGAACCCTGGGTGCTCCTCCGTCTCCGCAGCGCGGACAGGTCCTTCCTCTCCAGGTTGCTCCGTGAAAGGAAAAAACTCTTCACCGGGATACGGAAAGGAGTAATAATGATCCCTGTTGCTAATTTCCTGCAGGTAATAATCCTGATCGTCCATGGGGACAGCCCGGGACACATCCCCCAGCAATGCCAGCCCAAAGGCGCAGAGAGCGAGGCAGAGCTGAGAAGAACATGAGCTTTTCTTGCTGAGGGCAATCATTATCGTTTGAAATCTCCTCCGCAAGTCCCAGAACTTTATGTGGCAAGAGGGAAAACAGAGCCTTGGCAGCTGGTGAAACCACCCCCCACCCCCCCCGGGAGAGGCAGAGGAGGCTGAAGGCGCCTGCCTGAGAAAAGTGCCTCCGCTTTGGGCGAGTTTCGCAAAAAGTTGCGAGGAGCGCGGCGGGGACGGAGGGCTGGGGAGGGAGGGGGCAGGACGGGGATGCATGTGATCCCCGGGCTCACCAGCCAGACAGACGGACAAAACTCTCTGCTCCGCCGGCGTTTGGCAGGTGGGATCTCCAGCGCCGTTAGCTCGCTGCTTTTCCTCTCCTGCCTTCCCTTTTTTTTTTTTTTTTTTTTTTTTTTTTTGGTTTGGTTTGGTTTGGTTTTTGTCATTTTGCTGCTTTCTTCCAAAAAAACAGAGTTACAAGACACTTTGAGCTAAATCCCCTAACAGTGCCTTTAGTCTTCCCGCACGCAGCTGATCCGGGAGAGCATTTATTCAAAGAAAGTCAGAAAAGTAAACTTGGCAGCCAGCCTTCGCCTGCCAGCCTGTGTACAAAAGCGTTTCCCTGCCCCCGGAGATGCTCTGCAGCCAGGGGTGGGCACAGGGAGCCGGGCATGAACCCTGCCCGCATCTGGCAGGGCTCATCTGCCTGCACTGGGACCCTGGGAGTACAGGAAGATATGTGTGATGTGGGTCTGGAACAAATAATTCTCATTCCATATATGCTCTGCTATATTCCCTTTCAGGGTATTTTTTTCCCCCAGCTTTTACAAATGTAGGATCCCTTTCCAGCACTGAACTCAGCCTCCCTTGTTTATGTTAGTTTATATATATATATATAAAACTTTAAAATAGTTTATATATGACTTTATTTATATATAAAATATATATACTTATTAGTATACACATATTAGTTTATATTAATGTAATTGTAAACATATACTTATTAGTTTATACATAGAAGTTTAGAGATATATATGTATATATATACACATCAAAACTACATATGAGTTCTATATAACTAATAAAACTCAACACATAGCATGTGCCAATGTGTAAAAGGCTTATTCCAGGGTACATGGGAGTTCCCTGGGCTCAGCCCAGCTGACAACCAGGAAGGACATGTTTCATCAGTCGCCCTTTTTCTCACTCTTTTTGGAATGATCCTGACTTTGTTCTCTCGGAAACATCTTCTAAACAGATTAGGATGTATTGTGTTGCACATATGCAGCCCAGTGTCCTTAATGGAATCAATTTGTCTGAGAATAAAATCTTATCTTTCATCTTTTTAATAATAATCTCTAAAATAACCTCCAGTGCCGAAGGAAATGCACAGCAGTTGGCTTGCATGAAATAAGGATCCTTACTCCCGTGTTGAAAATACCAACTTATATTTTCATCATGTATATTGTATTTCTTGCCATTGTCCAGTCATTTAGGAGAAAGTATTACATCTGTTACCACACTTTATTCTGCCTTTGCAGTCACATTTCATGTGTTTCTCATAACTTTAATGCCATAATAAGCATAATTTCATATCTCAGTACCTATATCTTTTGCTATATTTGGTTTCCAGACTGTGGGTGATCTTGTCCCATGTGTTTAATGATCGTCTTTCCTCTCTTAGTCCCTGTCTCCAAAGCAGTTTAGTCATTACATTGTGTCTGTTGTCCTTCCTTTTAGACAAATTAAAATTTATTTTCAGTAGAAAAACTATTTTCAGTCTTCATTATTTACAATTTTTTTAAATCTGAAAACTACAACTTTTTCTATTTTGAAGATAGGAATTTTCATTTTTTAAAACTAGAATAAAAGATACACTTTACTGAATTAGACTTTTTTTTTTTAAAGTTCTTTAATGGAAAACTGCTTCCCATCAAACTTTTCAGATAGTTTTATCTGGCATAGGTGGCTTTGCCACCCTTGGCACAGAGTGTGGGGTGACTGGGTGCAACACGGGAGCTGAGACCCTCTGGATGTGGTGTGTGAAACTGGCTGCTTTTTTTCTGGATTCAGGGGCAGCCTGAATATCCTGGATATCCTGTTTTAGTGATTTTCCAGCTGTGCTGCTTTCCCTTTCCAGAGTGTCCAGTCCTCTCCCCGATTGGTCTTAATTTATGAGGGCAGAGCACGAGCAACAGAAAATGTGTACAATTTTGTTACCATTTGCAGCACAGTCACTCTTTTGCAAATATTGTGGACACTCACATATGTGGTGAGAAGTAATAGAAAAATAGACTCTTCCATGACATCATTAATGACCTATTTTTTTGGTAACTAAAGGAGATTTAACTGCAAATTATTATTTAACTCATAGCAGTGAGTGAAGAAGGATACACAGAAACAGGAGAGGATTGACATTTCCAAGCATGATAAGAAGTATTTTCATAAAATATAAAATCAAGTATACATTAATTAAAGACCTGAGGAATGTGATTTGGAAGAATTTTACATTATTTGCTTTGGGCAACTTTACATGTGTACATTTCAATGCTGTGTATATGTAAACATCATGTATTTTCTTTCACATACAACAGTTCTGTAAAATAGTGTCTCTTCTATAAAGAGAAAACTAGGTATTTGGGTATTTTTTTTTTTATTTATACTAAATATTATAACAGTGTGTCAAATTGGATTTGGGCCACTTTAACAAGTGACTATGCATAGTAGCTGTTTATATGTCAATGCGTGACTTATTTTTGCCTGTGAAGTATCACAATAGCTTTTAAAAACTTGCAGTCGATGTGGAAGGAGATAAAGGAAACTAATATTTTTGTAGAACAACTACGCTACCCTCCCCTTCTAGATGGACGCCAGCGATAATGTGTAAGTCATTCTACACTTTGCTTTAAATCTTTGTCCTGCTGACGGGAAACACAACATGCTATTACCTGCAAACGAGCAGGGCTGTCCCCTCTGTTCCCAAGAAGTATTTATTTGCAAGACAATGACTTAGTCTCTACGCTGAGTTAATGCTTCTCAAGCTGTGTATGTGTATTTTGAGCCAGTTTCAACAACACCCCTGGGGAAACAGACACTCCCAGCTCCCCATTGCCTCTAGCCGTGGGCAAAACGTTCTCTTTAGCTGGACCAGTCCCAGTGTCACCCCTGAACCGGACATGCTCAGGTGCCAGCAGCAGGAGGACATGCCTGAGCCCCCCTTTCCTGCCCTTCCCATGCCTCTAGATGATGTTTCCCAGCTCCTATTCCACATATACCACTTTGACAATATATAGCTTTAATGGAACTGGTGCTTTGTCTTTGGGAGAACTGGACTCTACATGTAGTGCTGTTCCCCTCCCACTTGTTCAGCCTTGTTTCTCCCTATCTGGTTATCACCATCCACAACTTCATGAAGTTTGGATTCATAAATGCATTTTTACTGAAGAGAGACAGAGATGGACATCTAAGCACTATCCTCATTCAAGATCTTCATTTGTATTTATACTGCACAATCAATGATCACACATTTATGCTTAATTCAACTTCAAACTGCTTGGTGACCCCTGCAACGTCTCCTCTGGAATACATGCATCACTTTTAAATTGGAGAAAAGCTTTGTGGTTGGAAAGAAAAGATGAAGAAATAGGCATCCCTCTTTCATTGCCCTTCCATGGTAATTTTCTGAGATAGCACATAAGGTTTCTATATGCCTTGGCAACAAAACAACACTAAAAATAACTTTCCTTCCAAACATCAGTAAAGTTTCTGTTCCTTTGTACTTCAGATCTGTAGTAAATCATGGAGCATAGAACGGAGCAAGCAAATAGAATTACACTTTTTAAACAGTCATTTTCTTTTTCACATAATGCATTTACCCCTGCTGTCAACAAGGTCAAACCGTCGCAGAGGAAATGGAAACCTAAAACTGACATTGGGAAATACAAAGTAAACTGCATTTAACATTTATGTGCCTCTTAGATGCCTGTTTCTTACATATGTAACAGAACCAGAGACTAACTAGCTGTCCTTCTGCTTAACTGCCTGCATCTCTGGGGTATCCCAGCATTTAAAAGCCTGTTTGCACTTGTTGATGAGGCAGATCCTTGAAAGACTGGCTCCTGCTGCAAAAATGACTGGAAACGAAAACAGGGTCTCATATGGAGACATTTTACTCATTTTTAAGAGGCATTTGACTTTAAAGGCTATGTCATTATTTTACCAGGTGAGGGATGCCAAAAACACACGGGATCTTAACATTTGTCGCTGAGCTCGTCAAATAATGATAGAAAATATGAGTAAGTCTAAAGAACAGCCAGTTATGATCCCCTCCCCAGGCTGCTGTTTCCTTTAGGAAAAGAGATTTTAAAATAAACAGATGACATTAAGAAAGGCAATTATTTTCTTTAGCAATTTCTTGTTTTAACTGGTTAGAAATGCAGCCTGCAATCTGACTGGGGAAATTAGCCCAGTGTATTCTCTCTAACTTTTCTCGTAAGAACAACATGACCTTCAGATAATTGTTCAGCATATTGCCTTTGTGCTCGTGTCTGAAGAAGGAGCTCGGATTGCCATGGAAACAAAGGTTTCTTGTTCTCTTACACTTCCTTGTTCTATGATATTATTTTCACTAGATGAACCCTTTGCTTCGCAAGAAATGGAATTGTGGGGTTTTCATGTTTTGAGCATCCTAAAGTCATTATCATAGGTGATGGCTTAGTTCATGGCAGAAATACTTTGAATGGGGAGCAGAGATTGCATCGATCGTCATTATTATTTGGGGGTATTTTGATCAGATACATCCGCATTGGTACATTTCTGCTGGCAAAATGAAAAATAAAGATGCACGCTTTTTTCTGAGTTTTCTTTACTTTTTCCTTCCATGCTGAACAGATGAGAAGAAACAGCATTTTAAGAAAGATGATGTTAACCAGTGACATAAACAAAGCCAGAAAGAATTTCTGGCATTTTTGCAAAGAATGCAACAGTTCTGTTTGGTTGTGGGGTTTTTTTGGTTTTTTGGTTTTTTTTTTTTTTTTTTATGATGGGAACTACATTTCTTCATGCCCCAGAATGCCTGTAGATTTTATGTTGACAACACATTGCCCTGGCATTTGGCAGGCACTGCTGGATCCAAGCCAGCAGGATTACCACTAGACTGAAGAGGCTGCCTTGTGATTAAAAATCCTGTAATACTAGCAATAGAGAAAGGGGAAATGCTATTATTTTCACCCCAATACTGTTTTTCTTTGATTTATCAGAATTTGAAGGCCTGTAGGTCTGCATTAGTTAACAGTTTAAAGTAGAGGGTTTTCGCATTGTTCAAAAATGGGCAAATTTTATGTGCATTTTATTTTAACTGTAAGAAAAGCCAGCATTAAGATGCCAGAGACAACTGGGTGATGGTAGTTTTATGGAACAGTTGGAGAAAATGGGACCAAATGCCCCCGCTGCGCCCACAGCCAGGCTGCGGGTGATGAGCGGCTGGAACGTCCTTTTCGCTTTCCTTGTATGAAAACAGCCACTTCCAGCAAATTCCCATGGCCATCACCTACCCGCCAGCATTCGAATTTCCAAAAGTAATGACTCTCACATTTCAGTCTGGTATTTCCTGGACCAAAATTGCTGTACGTGTGCCATGTGGAGTGTGAGCACTAAGTTTAACACATCCCAGGCAGCAGCAGGGAAATGCAATGCGGAGCTTGTCGAAAACCTACTCAAAGGCCATTTTTAATGGGATTTCTTCAATATCCACAGCCTAAGTGTAGCTTGAGAAGTCACGGACAGAAGATGACACATAAATGTAGTAGCCTTTGTCATGCTAAATGCAATAGAGCTGACAAATACAATGACATCAGAGAGTAGTCCTTAAAATTTCTGTATTTAAGGATTGTGTTTTAAAGACAGAACAGCAAGGAATTATTCCTTTCAGATTCAAGCAGTGTTCATGGCTGTGATTCATTTAGGCTAATAAATACATAATGTGATACTTCTATATGATAACTATGTCTCTGCGTGTCTTATGTCCAAATCCAAACAGATTCAGAGTAATTTAGTGAGGTTTCATTATTTATAGCTAATGTATTGCTTTGAAGGTGGGAAAAGATGGCTTTGTTTATCTTCGTAATCACATATTTTGTCAATATGCTGTAAGTATCTTCCATAGTGCATTCACTTATTAAAACAGCGAAAATGCAAGAATTTCTGGGAAAGAAAAGCTCTGAAATGAGTTTTTACTTGTAATACAGAAAGCATGAAGGATTTGTGTCAGACTTACTTTACCGGATATGCCAATATAATTTCACAACTGTGTAATAAACTTGTTTGAACATGACTTATAGCCATTAAAATAGGGCTTGTGCCAGCATGTTGGATAAAGCTGTTTAAAAGTTGAAGTGACAGGCTCTAAAGATGCAGTGAAGCTTTAAGGCTACGCAGATGTTTACTAATCTGTGGCATAACATAAACTATAGAGATCCAGAGAATTTTTTGCCATCTCATATCACATATACCCAACCATTTGCAATGCACTAATATATTTTTCTGCATAGGTCCTTGGCCGTAATTCTGTCAAGGAAGTGGGATGGTCAAAATTGCCTTGCATTTTTAAATCTATCTTAAGGATTTAGTTTCCAAAAGTCGTAGAGTATCTTAAGTTGAAAGGGGCCTCTGGGAGACCAGCATCTTCCTTTTTAATCCCCTTTGTATATTTAAATTATAAGATCTCTAAGACAGAGTTTATTTCTCACTCATTAGCGGGATCAACTCTGTTAGAGGTATTATTGACTGCAACAGAGTTACATCATGAAGTGTATCATTAACGTTTGGGTTACTGAATTTGAGTTTTGGAAACATTGAATCTTACCTAAATACACCCTGTAGTGCAGTTCAGATTGGTTTTACTTGCTTTGTGCTGGTTACGGCAAACACAGGCCAAGTAAAACAAAAGTCTGGCTTCACTTTGAGGTCAGATAAGCGTGTCAGCTGAGCAGGGAGTAATTTCCAGAAGCATCCATCAGGACTTAAACAGCTTATCTCAGAAATAATGATAATAATATTTTTTAAAGGAAATCACTTGTGACTAATAGTAAGAAGAACCCCTGTCTCCTTTGCAACAGTATCCAGACCAGTGAGTTTCTTATTTCTTTTTTACTGATATAACTGTATTGATAACAAAAAGTAGTACAAAGTGATTTCAAAATTCTCCTGGAATTTTCAAGGATGCTGTTATGTGCTGTTATTGCTTATGACCTCTTCCTCTCGTGACCATGGTCCCTACACATTTACCTTGGGATGGGACTCCTCTTCTTTGGCCATGGTGTTGTATGGCATTGACCACAGCACATCAGGGGAGAGGCTGAGCCCAGAGCAAGGACCACGTTGCTTCTCCAGATGGTGAGGCGTTGCATAGTCAAGCAGGATCCCTGATTCTTCAGTGTCACTTTCCCAGATTTTAATACAAATATTACTATTGAGAATAACTGCTTTCACAGTTGT
This sequence comes from Tringa tobata, assembly GCA_033628505.1. Classification (NCBI taxonomy): domain Eukaryota; kingdom Metazoa; phylum Chordata; class Aves; order Charadriiformes; family Scolopacidae; genus Tringa; species Tringa tobata. The sequence goes on from JAHREE010000099.1 coordinate 2,887,442, forward strand.
GACTCTGTTCTCCTTCATCACTCCTTCCTGTTTCTCGGTGACCATAGTCTCAGGGTTCCATTTCATGGGAAATCTCAGAAGCTTTGCAATGGTTTTGGAAGGAGATCAGCAGAGCTCCTGCCAGGCTGGCAACCTGGGGAACTGTACTTCTACGGACCTGAGCCTTGAGGTTGGCCTGATATTTATGTAGGTGTAACATTGTACAATAACTATCTTTCCCATCTAGTTTCACAGGTGATTTGAAGCTATATTAAGTATGATGCTTTTTATGAATATAAACAAGCATTTTCAAATGCATTAATCATCTGTATGTTATTCATTTCAGACAAAATCCCGACAGAAACTCACCAGAGGCTCCAGATCATTTGCAGGGAACATTACCAAAGGCCTCTTCGCCAGCAAATGAGGAAAAATGAAAACTTAGCTCCTCTCTCTGCAGAGAACTCCATCATGCACTCACATATTTTGATTAATTAATGTTGAGTGACAGCTTTAGGTTTTAAGTGTACTTTAGATGTATTTTAAATGAGATTACAGTCATATGAGGTCATGATATTTTATAAATTGTAAAAATCACTTGCAAATGCTCATCTGAAAACTGTGATTATATCAGAAATATCACATCCTTCCTATACATCTGGATTATCTCCAACACATGCAAACTGTCAAGGGTGTTACAGAAGCATCCTTTTTCCATCCTTACTCTCTCCAGCCCCATGGAAGATAATTTATTTATGAGGGTCTTTGGAAACGCTTGTCCCATTGTGTTGCACTGTCACCAAGCTGTCTGTCTGCTTGTCTTCCCAGATGTCTGTCCATCTGCAGTGCCCTCGTTGCTAGTGATGCTGGAATCCCTGATGGATTTTGTTTGAACTTCATGGAAAAATCAAGATGGCAAATAAATTCCCTTCACATAGTATGGACATTGTCTGAATAGTGAAAACATGAGCAAATTAGTAACCCCAGAGATGGAAAACTGCACTGTGAATTTAAAAATTTTCTGTTCCATTTAGCTAGCTGATTTCTCAGTATACAGATAGCTTCAGACCAACCCAAACACATGAATCCTCTTGCCAAGACAGCAATTTGGGGGTGTGGAAGAGAGCCAAAGGTACTCAGTCAGGACAGGGGAGCACAGGATATGAAGAAAACCAGAACTCACTGTGATGAGCAGCCATAGGCATCAAGGCATTCGAGAAGACTCATATGGGGACGTAGAAAGGAGATCCAGAAGAAATTATGCTCAGTGTCCTGTCTGCCTGCAGATGCTACCTGTGCCTCAAGTCCCCCCAGGACACTCACTGCAAGCTTAGGGGGTTTTTTCTCTTATTTGTGCATAGCCTCTCTTTTCCCAAAGGCTGCAATGGTCTTCTAGTCCCTCTACCCCTGGCCAAAATATTGTGTCACAGGTCTCCTCTGGGGGAAAATGCACCATCTATTGAGGGGAGGTACTGCTGCTCTTTTCATGCGAGAGACAACGATGGTCTGAAGATGCCATTTCTCCACCAACGTTTCTGGAGTGTGATTTCCATACGCCTCGCAAGGCTAACAGGCAGGGGAGGAGGGCAGAATGCCGAAGGCTCTTCCCAAGTCAGCTTCCAGACATGTAGGCAGCACATCGCCAAACGGAAGGGAGCTTTATAGGCACCTTTGATTTGAATCACATATATTCATCTTAACTGCAGAGGAAAAAGGAGACTTCGCTCACAATACCTGTCCTAGCAATGAGGTTGCCATATGTGGAATTCAGGTTGCAGCTAAGAACAGAACTTCTGGGCTTTTTAGCAGCTGTGAGTATGCGTCGTGATTGGTTTCCTAAATTAATATGAATACAGTCTTTGGCAGCAGATCATCTTCCCTGATTTTTTACGACGAGTCAAGCTGTCAGTCACTTCTTTCTTTAATCCAACAGTTGCAATTATTTTGGTTCTTGATTCAGCAGGCACTTTGCTACAAGATCTTGGTGAGTACCATTTGAGTCGGGTGGGATGGTCCTTCCCTGTCCTGAGCTGTTTGGCAGGCTGTGAACATGGGTGAAGGGCTGTGAGCCACAAGGAGGAGAATGCACAGGTAGACATGAGGTTCATCAGTGGTCATCTTCCATACATACACCTCCTCGCAAGTCTTGGCAATTCACTGCAGGGCAGTGTTAGTTATTTGATACACTCAAGAATCCACTCAAATAAACTAGGAGTTTTCCAGTGCCGTATTTTTGGGTGTGAAATGTTCCATGTCATGAGCTTTCCCATATCCACAAACATCTATTGCCTCCAGGGCTGCACAGAGAACTGTGTGAGGGCCAGCACAGCAGGGAAGAAGGATGTGATATGCCTAGAAAGTTTTCTTCTGTGGTAGCAGATGTATCTTCACCTTGGTAGTGGAAAATAGCTACAAAAGTTTGAGTCAGCTGGAGGATCACTTACAGCTACTTTCTACATGCTTTGCGTCTAACTGTGATCCATCATACATACCAGGCTAATGGATTACAGCACAGCAATTTCAGCTTCATCTTCCTTTATCTTGGAAAATCTGGGTAATGCTATTAAGTGCGTTTTTCCATAAATAATTTGCATGAGGAGGCCAACCTTATAATTGCAATGGAAAATATTTGTTTTGTGTTATTTCGCCCAATCATGTGTAAATTCCTCCTGCCTACTTGTCTAAGACTGTCACAAAAGAAAGAAAAAATACTTAAAAGGCAATGTTGAAAATGCCCTGCAAACACCAGAAGCTTAAAATAAAACAGTAGGGTAGAGAAAGGCAAAGCAAGACACAGTAGATTCCAGCCAGCCAGCCAGATTTCACAGATAATCATTAGTCTGGAAAAAAAACCCTTGCAATTTCTAAGATTATTGGAAGAGGTGGGTGGGGTGGGGATCGGTTGCTGTTGATTTAAACTTTCTAGTATTTAGATCCTCCTGCCTAAATAGCGTTGCCATTGCTCGTCTACCGCAGCGCCGGCAGAAGAGATGAACCACGCGTGAGGGCTCGGAGGCAAAACCGCATCCTCATCCCGCCCCTGACCTGCCGGGAACGCGGGCTCCGCTGGCTGCAAACCCCCTGCAAACATCACTCCCAGCTCTAATTTACAACAATTTGCTTTATAAAAAGCTCTAATGAGATGGTGTTTACAGAGCCCAGCTTGTGCGTGCCAGTGGTGCCGGGGAGGCCGGTGGCCGGTGGTGCAGCCCTGCCCAGCGAGCAGCCCCGCCGTGCCGGGGCAGGCAGCCAGCTCCTGGCTCCAGCAAGCCAAAAAAGACTTTCTTCAGGCCACATCAATTAACGATCCCCTTGCAGGCAACCCAGTTATTCTGCAGCTTGGTCCTTAATGCCTGTGCCATCATTTCGCATGGCTCCTTACTCCATTTATTACAGTGTTGGTGTTCTCGGCACCTCAAATTTCTCCAATAGCTGTTTTTCACTAAGAAAATAGGATGAAACCAGAAGGTTTTATTATCCGCCCAGCAGCAATCCATTGAGGTAACACTGCCTTTACAAACAGACATTTCTGCTTGGACTGTCAGTCTCTTTCATTTCCTTGTCAGAAAATAAACATCTGTGCTATAAAGAAAGGTTTACAATGGGACAGTTTGTGATTCTGGTCTTTTCGGAGTGGACTGTAATTGCACTTCTATGAATAAAATACCAAAACCTATTAATTCTGGAGAATCAGAAGTGCATGTTCATCTTTAAACAGATAAGCAGTGATACTGCACCTCTTTCAAAATCAGATTTAGGACTCAAGAAAGAGGAAAACTTTTTTTTTTTCCTCTAATTTTCTCCCTTTCCCCCAGGCACAGAAGCACTCCTTGCATCTTCTCTCTTTGTCCAGATTTTTTTGCACTGGCAACAACACGTGGTCCAGCCACGAGCACACAAAGCTGAGGAATAGCAGAGCTGAGTGCTGCTTTGACCTCTGGCACTGACTTACTGTGTGAACCTGACTGTGTTGCTTAAACTTTCTTTAACTCACTTTCTCTATTTATTCTCCTTGGAAAAAAAGTGCATTTTTATGCAGCTGATAAGAGCTTTTAACATTATTCACTTGCTATTCATATGTGTTTGTATATTGAACACAGGTTCAATATTATTAGATAATTTGGGGTTTGAAAACTTATATTAGGAAGAAAAATGAATAAGTTGACTATGAATGGTCCTCCATTGTCCTAACAAGGAGAAGGCAGGAAAAATCTTGGCATCCGTTCAAATAGCGGCGCCTGGTTGCAGTCTGTTCTCCAAATTATATCTTGAAGAACCTACAACTTGTAAACTACCAACCAGTTTTACAGACATCCTGTTTATAAAAGAGATTGTAGGAGTCTCCCTTGTGTTAATCTGACTTTTGAGGTCTCATCTCAGTGCAAATTTCCCGGCTAAAATCGTGATAAAGTATAACCATTTTCTTTTGCCACAAAAGAAAACAAGGACAGGTAGATACCAGCTGTATTAACAGTTGATTCCTATCAATGGTACTTTCCAAAGGAAATGATGTGAAACAAATTGCTTATATTTTTCACTGAAATAAGGATATTTTCCTAGTGGAGAAATTTTTGAGTTATACTCAAAATACAACATTCTGCATACAACAAGTGTGTTATGTGCATAAGTTTTTATAGAAAGGGATAGGACTACTTGGTGGTTCTGTAACACTACTACAAAGTTGTTGAAGTGTAGTGTTCTTAAATGTTTAGTTGTATGATGGTGGCTGTATTTTACATATATGTAAATTTATAATTGTAATGTATATTGTATGCCCTATATATAGTAACATAATAATACGGACTGTTTGGAAAGACATCTGTACTAAATAGCATGGACGAAGCTGGGAGCACATGGGTGCCCTGTGTTTGCCAGCAAACCACATTACAAATGCTGCTGTCAGAAAAGAGGCTCTTTGATAGACCCTGGGAGAGGGAAGGGGTGGATATAAGAAAGAAAAGGAAAAATAGAAGTCAGTTTTCCTGAAGCTTTGCAGTTCCTGAACTTAGGTTTAACATCACAAGAGCACCCCATTGGTATAAAGCTGACTAGTTGGCTTTGTCAGTGCCGATTCCAGGAGGTGTCGGCTGTGAATCACTGTCATTTTAGTCAGAAGATGGATTGCTAAGTCTCTGCCCAGCATCGGGAAGAGACGTCGCAGCCCGATGGATGGTGTGCCCTGGGCAGCGCAGCCCCCGGCTGCTGGGATGGGCTGGATGCGGAGCAGGCTGACCTCCTTTACAAGGGCTGCTAATGAGGGTTTCAAAATGAGGTCAGGGATTTGTTTTCATCCAGAAAAACATGCAGCTGATAATGATGTGCAACTTCTCCATTCTCCACACTTATCATTAATTCGGGCTAATTCTGAAGAATAGGCTCATGATCCGGATGGTAAAAATTGTTATAATTGGATATTTAACTCCCTTTACAGAAGCTCAGAGGAGCCGAACACTCTTGGACAAAAGCAGCAGAAACTCTTAAAAATGTCTGTTGACATTCTCGAAGGCTGATGTCACCATGCAACTTTTTCTTAATTAAGGGGTGATATGTGTGGGTGCCTACAGAATTAATTAACTCTTCTTTCTGTGTGGCTCTGGATAGTTAATGATTAACACTTCTATCACATTGATAGTGGTCAACATGGATTAGCTCAAATTGCTGCTGTGACATCTCTAAATAAATGTCGATTATAACACCAAACAAACAGCAGCAATGGCCAAGCAGACCTTTAAGTACAGCATGCAAATGAACTCAATACAAATAGTGATCCTGGGTCGTTAGTAAGTGGACGTAAGTGTCCCTGAGTGTCCCTCTCTGTATGGGTAGATGCTGTTTCAGGGGGTTTCTTCCTTCTTGATCATATTTATACTTGTTCTAAAAACAGTCCCTCCTGTCCAGACCTGTTTGAGTCCCCGGATCCCCCGGCGTGTGACAAGCCCAGGGCTGATGGATTAATTTAAACTGTAAATGGAATTTTTAGAAGAAGCCCGGAAAATGCTACCGTATCCCCCAGACGGGCAGTGAATCAGCCCTGTGAAGAGCCTAGAAGCCATTTTCAAGCAAGAATAGCTTCAGGAGTGTGAAACCCTGTCTGCTTTTGATGGTCTCCCCGAGCGTGCTGTCTGTCCATCATGATGCTGAGCTGTCACCAGGACCGCGGTGCGTGCTTCGGGGCAGGCGTGCTGTGCAGCATCATTGTCAAACCACCTCGCTGTTCCTGAAGTCTTTCAAGTGCAATTAGTGGTGGCAGCTCAGGGTTGGTGTTGCTAAACACCAGGTTTCCATCGTTTCCCTCGTGTTGTTGGAATACTGAGTTGTGATATACTTTTTCCTGTTCTCTTTTCTTCCCTCTTCCATTAGTGTGCTATTGTGTACAGCCTTCTGTTCTCTGGGGGTTCATCACGTGGGCATTAGTGGTTTGGAGCTCCCCAAGTGCCTTAGCTGATTTTCCTTGAAGTCCACGAGCTACAGCTGAACAGAGCTGTGTGTAGGCAGACACCAAGAAGTAGCTGCGTTCCAAGATCAGGCCAAATATCTGTCTCTGAACCAGAACAGAAACTATGACAGTTTACATTACACAGTAACCCGCTGCAATGGTGATTAATAATGTTTTATGGTGACCGAGCTACTTAGAATGTATCTCCCCACATAAATTCTCTGTTGTCTGTTAACAAATCGGGTGGTTCCTTGCCCAGAGCATCAGTATTCTGTATTTCATAAAAATAAGAACGTGGGAAAGGAAATCAGTAGTAACTTTAAACCTCTGCAGCCACCATATTCTCAAAATCCAATGAGCCAGGCCAACTGGAACAAAAGTTATTAGAGAAAACGTTCTCACAGTATGGATATAAAAGCCTAATTAATTAACTAAACAGGCTAATTAGAGAATCAAACTGGGATTTGATAACAACACCCAGAGCACTAATAAAATTAATCACATGAGCACAATTAACATTCTGTGAAGATCTGAGCTGATAGATTATAACTTTGGAGTCTCCTTTGAACATCAGGAAAAAAGTGAGGATGATCTTGTGACTGGGCCATCGTTCAGATCAATGGTTGGGCACCAATTAATGCCCAACCATCACTATAGAGTAAGATCCATGGAGATTTCTGCAGTGCCTCCGGTGACAGTGACTGAACCAAGGTCAGCTTGTATTTATTTTGAGCTTGTTGAATCTTTCTTTGAAATTATCTCAAAGGTGATGGATCCATTTAAAAGAGATTGTGCATAAATGCCCATTATAACTAATAACGAAAGCAGCTGCAAAGACCATACGTGTTTGTTTATCCAGCCTCTGGTATGGCTCGTCCTGAGACCCATTCAGTGCTGGTCCAGCTACCTACAGTGGCCATGCTGGTTTGAACTGATCATACAAGACCGAAGCACCTGTGGGTATAAATTGCTATAAATCTGGTGCAGAGAAAATCAGTATTTTACTCTGGCTGTCTAGGTTTTCTGGAATAGATGACCCATTCCTGGCTTCCACTAAGTGAATTTACTCTCCAAGTTGTCAGAGGGAAGAAGGACTGTCCTTAACGATGTGTCTGCAGCCAGCTTGTCCTGTCCACTCCTCCTTTCTCTTCCTTGATGCGTCCCTCAACATCTGTGGTGGGCAGAGGGCTGTGACACTCCTTCTGCCTGTCAGAAAGGGTCCTTGTGTCTTCGTTGCAAGCTTCACCATGGATTGCTCTGCACGACTGAGCCCCTGGAAGCCCCCAGAGAATGATGGAGCATTCAGCTGGACAACAGAAGGGAAAGCCCACAGGGATCCAGGTCCAGCCATCAGGGTGAGGGTAACAGCAGCCGGAATAGAAATAACTCTCATAGCTGAAATTCAAAGAATGTAAACCCAGACTCACAACCAGCAAATTGCTTTCACTTTGCAGAAGCAGAGCTTTTATTAAAGGTCCATTTCCACACTTCTAATGAGACCCATATTTTTATGAGAGCCATGAACATAAATTAGAAGGCTTCAGCTTTTGGACTGTTGCTAGCCTTAACAGCATTTGCAGGCGCTATCATCTTACATTTTTAAAACTTTGTGTCTTTATTCTGCTCTGGATGCTGGTTGTGCTATGATATATAGTCCAAAACAATGCCAACCAGAGCACAGAAAGATGCCTTGTCTGAAGAGTGATCAGTGTCACATACACACCTTCCCTTGTGGCTGCCTGGTTCACACTAAAAAAAATACCTCAACTTATTTTTCTCGATGTTGTTTTGAAGAATAACTATTTCAAGGCGAAATCTGAGCCTTAGAAAAATTGAGAACAGGAGAAAGAGGAGAAAGTATTTGTGAATTTCACCACAATTGAAATGCCAGTGTTTGCAATGCCAACCCACGCAACTCTTGGCAATTTTAGAAACGTTTCAGAACAGAGACACAAGAAGGATGCCAGCATAAGAAATATTGCCTTCCAAAAAGTAAAACAACTCAATTTTTCTGGGCTACACAACTGAACACTTGACTGTGGGTTAGAAGTCCCCCGGGTGGAAGTAAGTTTCCAACAGCAGAGGGCTCTTTTGGCTCAGCAAATGACGGAATTATCAGCCCTGGTAGCTGAAACAAAGTGATAAAACAAATAAAATGCAGAACAGAAATGAGCTGCGAATTTTCAATGGCAAGGCTAAAGTTTATTGGAACAACTTAACTGGTGACAGATGTGATAGAGAAGTGAGAATGTCTTTAAAAGTTATGAATTTTTGTGTAGAAATAACCTAATAAAACTCCCTTTCTAGCCTGTGTTGTGTAGATCAAAATGGATAACCACAAAAATTCATCCCAAATTTACAGTTTCTCATCCCTCTGTGGAAAATGTCGTGAGCTGAGGATGGAGGGGTTAACGTGATTATAATTTCTAGGGTTTATAAATTGGTATTCTAGAAATGTGTTTTGATGGAAATGTTGTCCACAGCATTTTCATATTTGCTTGCGTTTTAGTTACGCAAATTGACCACCCTGATACATTTACAAAGTGTTTGGAAATAACATCTGAGGCTTGAATTTAAGATTTGGAGAGAAATCAGGGTAAAGCAGCTGAAATCCACTAATTTATGGTTCTTGTTCACTAGAAAATGACACTTTTTCCTGTAGGGGCGTGAAGCAGACGTTGCATATCTGTAATTTAGTAACAACATTTCCTAGTCTTGTATGTTTTATTGCCCAGGGAAGCTGTGGATGCCCCATCCCTGGAGGGGTTCAAGGCCAGGACGGAGCTTTGAGCAACCTGGTCTGGTGGGATGTGTCCCTGCCCATGGCAGGGTGTTGGAACTGGATGAGCTTCCAAAGCATTCTATGATCCTGTGGTTCCTGAGGCCACTTCATAGACTCAGGATCTTGAAAAATAAGAGCAGAAATGAGCAGATGTGCATGTAGATGCAGAAAGTTTATACTCTTGTGGTAGCTGAGTTCATCATTACCTCAGCCAAATGACTGGCATCAGGATAACTTCTATATTATTAAGCACATTTCATGTTCTCTCAACAGGGCAAGCATTAGGGAAGTGCTGTGGTACATGTTCCATCTAAACAATAAAAAGTAGTCCTGCTTAATGGGAGAATTCATACCACTTCTGGATCAGAACTTCATATTAATGTTTGATGCTTAATGTCATGTCAAGAAGTTTCTCACAATAAATAGCATGTATTTGGTGCATAATCCTTTTCTATGAATTGGAATGATTTTTTCTTAGTTCTGAATTTGTCACTGATATTTATTGTAGAAAACATTGCCGTATCTCTCTGTACTGTGTGGAAAATGTGATTAATCTCTGCTTAATCTGAGTCTGCCAATTAGATATTACCTTAGCTCAGCATCATGTGTAAATACACCAACATGATCATGTTTATAGCCTATACGTGGGGTTTCTTCATGGGACACGAGGAATATTTGAATGTAAACTAAATACAGGCAGCTCTTTGAGAGTCATAAATAAATAACATATGTCAAACCTTTTCACATGCCCTTGTGTAAATTGTTGTTTTGTTTGCACTATGTAACCAGATGTTGTTATATAAAATCTCCCATGCTGAGGGCTGTTACTAGAGGCTGCAAAGAGCACACGCTGTTAGCAAAAGCCTTTTTTCCTTTTATGTACAGCAGTTTATAAGATTTTATCTCTTACTCAGAATGGATTCAATCCTGATTTACACACTCCTGCAAGAAGCAGCAGGCTATATTTATGCAATGCCCCGTGCCAGCATTTCCATTAGCCTTGAAGACAGGCTCGTTCTCCTCTTCCTTCAAGGTATTGCTGCCTTTTAGCTCCCAGCCATTGGGCTGAGGGTCATGCAGGGACCTGTTGCCTTTCAAGAGCAAGTCCTTCAGGGTGCAACTGCACGTCTCCAGAAATGAACAAGTCATTTGCCTTAAGTTGGGACACAAGCCTTGCCTTTGCTGCTGATTCTTTCAATATATGCTCTTGGGCTCCCTTCATCTACTTTCACAGCAAGAAATAATATCAGGAAAAACTGAACATTTTTCATTCTGGGGTATTTCATTGCAGATGACTTGTCACCACACTATGCACCTTCTTGTTGTATTGTGGAGCTGCTGCCCATGTGCCATATTCACAGCTGGAGCTGCTGAGCCAGGTGGACACTGAAGATCTACCCTGGTCTTTAACCTTCCCAGCATGGAAGGGGAGGCTTTAGGGAGCTGAGCTGGAGACTTTGCAACTGACTTGAAAGATCCTCCCCTTTCTGTGTCCAAGGGCCTTCTTCATAAGCAATAAAAGACTGGGGAAAAAAAAAGAACATTTGCAAATATTTCTCTCTCAAAACAACTGTGGCCATTTCAATGCCAGCAAATTTTGAGAGCTAACTGCTTCTTTTGGAAGCACTCAGTTTTTCACACATAAAGGAATCTGAGGCAGGACCTGCACGTATGATCTCCTTCAAATTATTAACGTTGCAGAGCTGGAACCCCACAGAACAGGACCCTACAGATTAAAGGGAAAAAGAGGGGGGAGCTCATAGACTTTGTTGAGTGCTCAGAGGAGTGAGAACCCACCTAAGAAGGACCCATTCTCCCTCTGAGAGCAAAAAGATGACCAAGCCACATTTATGAATCTTGTGACAAAGGAAAGACTTTCTTCAAATAATGAATACAGTATCTCACTACAATCTTCTGCTTTGATGTTATCACCTTATGACTGCTTGCTGCAAAAGCTTTCTGCTGTCGTTCGCATATGGAGATGTTTTAAGCAATTAGAAGAAAGTGAGACGAGCTGTTCTGCCACTTTATTTTGGAGTTCATTGAAATGGCCCTTATTGTGCAATGTAACAGACCGCCAACTGCTAGGAAATTCAATCAGAATACAGCATTACAGTGAAAAATTAGCCTCCTAAGGAGCAAGCTCAGTTCTGTTCGACTAAACAATGTGTTAAGAATATCTCTGAGCATATGGCTCCCCTATGATCCCCATTTAAAAACAATCCACACTGATTGATGAGAGAAATTAAAGGGTACATCTAAGCATTTCCTACAGCTGTTGAAACAGAAAATTATTTATTTAATTTTCCCCTATAGGAATATAGGACTCAAATTTCTATAAGGCCCCCAGCTATACCAGCATGTTTTTTGACATGATCAGCAATAGGGACATAAGGCCTGGGTGATGCTTATCCCATAAACGCTGCTTTTAACCACCTACTGGCTTCACTCATGTCTATCTCCATTAGACAGCAGAGTCTGTCTCTGGAAATGAAATCATAATGTATTGCAAATTAGTATGGTGTTACTATTTTTATTACTACTATAGATATCCCTAAGTCCTTAACAAGAATTTTTGGTCTTAGGTTTGGATGCAGAAGTGGATCAAATCAGAGTCTCTGATTCAATAAGGGGAAGTGCCCACCTTTTGAGATTTGAATAGGTTTGATGCACTATACGAGGGGGTCCTCACACCCAGTTTGTGCTGCTGCTGTCTCCATATTTATGCAGATACCTGGGATTGGGTGATTTCCAGAGACTTTGCATGGGCAAGAATGTGCCACTACAGATCACTATCATTGCAGCAGACCTGGCAAAAGTCTTATGATGTGCTTTGGAAAGTTCTTACGGCAAAGAGGACAATGGGCAGACAAAGAAATAACCTTTTAGATCCCTGACGCGTGAATTTTCAGAGACCATCTGCAGGTATTTGTATCTCTTAGTGTCTGCCTCATCATGTTCTCATCAGAGAAGCAGAAGATGGAAGAGACGTGCAGAAGTAGAGGCTCTTTGGCTCTGCATCAGTATATCCACAGGATGATGAAATATCTTTGTGCAGAGTTATAATTAAGGGAAATGTTTTTGTTCAGTTCCAGATACAGAGATCCAAATTAAGTCTTCAAATAATGATAATAAAGTCTCCAAAATGTTTTCTTGTTTTTTCTAGAGGCCAAACTAAAATTAAGAAAATAACAAAGGAGTTCTTGCAAAATCAGATGGCAATAGCGTGTATATAAAAAAATCGCTTACTAAAAGCTCAAGGATGAGGTATTAATTTGATTTGTGACCCGTGGCCCAAGCGGAATTGTGTAATACATTCCCTTTCATCTTAGATTCATCTGGGAAGAAAAGGCATCACATGAGCCCAGATCTAAGGATCTGCCACGTCTGGAAGGTGAGACACTGCCATTTCTGAGCTGAGCTCAATTTCAGTATTTCAATATACAATCTACTCAGGGTGGAGATATTGTCCTGCCTGACTTGTGCTTCTTAAAACCGTTATTCATCATTAGTGCAATAGCAATGCAAGGTTTTCTATGTCTGAAGCTCCCGATAATGCCAAAGATTTGAATTGTCCTTTTGTGGCCTTATCTTATCTGTGAGTCAGTACTGAATCAGTATTTGCTTCTCTGATAATGAACAGTAGAATTTATTCCTCTTTATAAGTTAGTCTTTTAGGGAAATTTTCTGGGCCACTCAGGAACAAAAAAATGCAGCTACTTCACCTCTCTGATGTTGTAAAATGCTCTTTGCCTTCCATAGGTCACCACTTATGTTCTAATAAGAAACAAAACTATTAACAGAACAATGGAACAGAAAATCTGGAATAACCTATTGTTAAGCAGCAGACATAACAGTGTCTGTTATACCTTTTAATAAGCTAAACAGTCATAATGCAATGAATATCAGGCCACAGGGCTGAGGTAGCTGGATATTATAAAATGTGACGTATCAGAAGAGAAAGATGGATTAGGAGGAACGTAATAGGCACTGGCAAAAGATGTAAACTCTTAATCCAGTATCTTTAAAAGTAGTTTGATACCCTAATTTTAGTGGGAATTGGTATGAAGCTGTTCCATAGCAAAATATAAGTTCTACAAATAAAAGGGAAAGAAGCAGAACTTTTTAAAAGAAATACATTACTCAAAGCCTAGAAAAGATGCCTTATAATAAGAAACTTCACATCTGTTTTGCTTAACAAAGTGAAGACTGAGACTCTCCTGTTTGCATTGAAAACATCTTTGAGACTTATAGAGGTAAGTTATCTCTCATCTATTCCACATTTAGAAATTGATCTCTTTATCTGGCAAGCCCATGAAAAGACATACAAATCTCTTTTTCTGAGTCTGATGACTATTAATGACTGAGGAATGCATGTCTACTATAAAATTTCCATAGAGTGGAGGTAGCAGAAGCATTTCATAACACTTCCACTGATGTCTTTCATCTTCTTCTTTTTCCATTGCTCCCAAACTGCAGTTCCTCCATCCACGCCTCTCTTCTACACATCTCACCTCCATCTTTGCTTTTCTCACTGGACTCTGCCCAAAAGACACCAAAAAGCAATGCTCCCCTGTAATTCAGAGACTGGAGGATGACTAAATCTATCTTTGATAGATGACCATACAAGACCTTTTATTCTACCTCCTTCAGAGCAAACCTCAAAGAGTGTATTTGCCTCCTTTGCAAGGTGCACTACTCAGTGCTGGCTCCTTTGTGCTTTTTTGGCTTTTGTGGCCTGAGTAACAGGATGATTTTATGAAGGATGCTGGACAGGTTTATGGCACTGCACTGCTGTGTAAAAGAGCACAGCATATCCCACAAAATGTTCTTTAAGAAGTCAATAAGTGTTCTTAAGCTGGAAAACGTGCTGCACTGCTTCTCAGTCCCAGCTTGTCCTGACTTTGTCCCTGATGCTCTATGTTGATCTGGGTTGGTATCCTGATTTCCTCATTAATATCAGGAAAAAGATACATCTTAATACATATTATAGCATGCAGTGTAAACAGCACTGTTTCTATCAAGGTGCTTTTTCTCCTGGCTTGTGCTAATGACAAAACTGCTTACACGTTGTAATTGATGGTAAGTAGAGCTGACTTGAACCATTCATGCTGTCTGAGTGATTAAAATTCTCCCGATGGATCCTCAAATACAAAGGTCATATAATTAGTCTCCCTTTAAGTGAGAAATTCTTTCTTCAGGGTCTGTAGTATATAATACACATATCTCTGCATAGGTCAGTTTGGAATGTCTTTATGCTGTAACACTTCTCAGATTAGGAGAATGTTCCAAATCTAAAAGACAGACACTTCATACCTATCACTGCACAGAGTCGTATTTTCCTGTCATGCCTATGAACATCATATGAGCAGCAAAGACCTTTATTCTGAAGTTGTTAAGTAACAAGCTTAATTTTTTATGCAATCTTTTTAATCTCAATTTGTCTGCTCCTCTAAACCTCCCCTAGATTACCATGAAGAATTTTGTGGGGGTTTTGATTTGTATTAACTATAGATGCATTTGCAAGAGGAAAATATCCCTTTTAAAAGATGCCAGATTTTTTTTTCCTAATTGTAGGTAATGGAAATAAATACTTGTTACATTTTTAAAATAGAGAAACTTAGAAAAATCATTGGCCCTTCTAGTCAAAATGTTTCCATTAGTTCGAATTTTCTAATAAAACAGCAATCAATTTACACTCAAACCAGAAGATGAATTTTAGTCAATGTTTTCTGAGTTTCAGAAAGGTTGAAAAATATATAATCTACAAAGTTTCAGGCAGAACTTGGTGATGATATTGTTACCATATCACTTTTCAGTGACATTTCCTTCTCCATCTTTCTACCTGGCAAGTGACTCTTGCACATTAAATCGCCATGTCTTTTAAGTTTTTCCCCTAGATGTTTTTTATTTTCTTTAAAATTCTAACTCGGCTGTTTTTTAATTCAAATTTAAATTCAACTCTAGGTAGTGTTAGTTTCCTGTGGTTTTGAGCGGATGTCTTTATTTGGATGCTGAGGAATGTCAATGGCAGATGCACAGCAGTGATATGCTCTAGCTTTGGACTCCTTCAGGCAATTTTCCCTGTAGACGCCACAGCTCTCACTGTGGCCAGACTGGATTTTATTTCTCCAGTAAGACTCCATTAGGAACTGAATTCCTTTAAATTATTATCTCTTTTTACAGATCTCTAGTTTTATATCATGACTAATTCAATCTCACTTAAATATAATAGTAATTTCATCCTAAAAGCCAACAAGACTCTGTTCCTGAAAACTGTCTTATGGTTTTAAAGGACCGTATAATTTTTAGCAAGGCTGTTCCATTAATAATTTATTTCTACAGTTTCTGTCTTTTCTTTCAGACTTATATTCATTGTCTCCCATACTTTGATCTTTTATTTCTCTCTTTCCCTTTGAGTTATCTGGGTAAAGGGGGAAAACTTGTGAGTCTATTATTAAACTCCAACTAGAGTTGACTGTCTCAGACAGGTTCAGATGTCAAGGTCACCTTTCTACATTTTGTCCTGTGTGAATTATATAAAGAACAGAGCTTAAGACATCTGAACTCTTAGTCATTGTATTCAAAAAAGTGCACATCTTTGTACATTTCAAAATGTATATAATGTTTCTGATGCTTAAAAGTATCCTAAGAATATTATATTCAATAAAAATGCAAATCAAAGTGAAAAAAAAGTTTGATTAATCCTTGAGAACTCAGTTTCAGTATTTTATCATGGATAAATCTATATGACATCTGATGGAGAGAAATAAGACATATCCAGAAAGATGAAGAGTTTGGGGAAAGCAGTAGCTGAAGATCTTGAAAAGTAAAAAAGAAGGTTCTAATTTTTAAAGAAAATCTGAAATCTTTCTCCTAAAGCTTTAAAAACATATGTAAGAATGTATAAGCTTCAATCAGCATTTAAGTTTAGAATTGCTTCCTAAAAAATACATAACATTCATGTTAAAATAGAAATAAGAAACCTGGGACAGTCAATGAATAGTAAAATACTAAGAGGTTTTATTTACAAGCTGAAGGTTTTGTCTTTGCCTAATTTCTTGTCACGTTGGCCTGTGAGACAGTTTACACACAGCTAAAGTAAATGGTGAGAGACTGTTGAAGAGGATGGCATGAGACAATCCATGATGGACAATTATGGAAGAACGTGTCTTCAGAAAGAGTTCCCTACGACAACTGGCCAATCCACAGGGAAATGGGGGCATTTACAGTAAATTTCTGATCCTCACTAGTCATTCTCATGAACTGTCTCTTGCAGTTCATGAGATGCAAGGAAGGGGATAGGATGCTCTTCAGCCCTCATTAATGAGCGAGAAGCTCATCTAGGCGACATGATGGATCAGCTATCTTCTCTCCTTCCAGATGCAAAAGTGAAGAGTTGCCCTGAATCCAGCTGTCACCATAGCCAATTACCCAGTACCGCAGGTGGCAAAGCTTCTGTGCCACAGCTGCTTCTCCAAGGCTGATGGGTGATCTGTCTTCTCTGTCATTTGGATGGAAAGATTTGGGTTTCCCCCTTTGTACAACGTGGGAACAGCTTTATATGTACAGTTTTTCGCATGCACCTCTGCTCGGCCCTGGGAAGCAAGCTAAATATTCTTTTCAGCTGGTCGTCTGCACTAAATAAAACTGCTGCTGCCTTTGAAATATGCTCATAAATTTAAATCAATACTGAGCCTGCAGTCTCCGCTCCTTGATAAGGGCAGATTTTTCATGTTGCAAGCATATTGTTGAGACTCTAGAGACTGAATCCTTGTCTGCCGGCCAACATCTGGGGTATCATTTTTTAAGGCAAACATTCTAGGTCATTATAAACTGCACTAATCTCCCTTGTTGAAATTTACATTTCTAAACCAAAGAGGGATCATGATGCATTTGTCCTGTCACATTCTATGGCATTTAACCAGGAGGTTAATTCATTGATTGACTTACCGCCTTTCTTCAGCCTCCTTTGCTACTAATCTTCCATACAAATGGGGTTAAGGAGTATAATTTAGATTTACCAGCATAAACAAAGAGTACAGCCACCCTGCTAGGATATAAAGCCTCGGGAATTCAGGGGATGACAAGAAAACAGCACAGCTAAAGAAGCAATAAGATTAATGGTAAAATCCATGTGCTGAAAATGTTGGAAATTAGAAGGAACAAACTGGGAAAAGTTTCTGCTTCCAGAAGCCAGGAGTGGGCACAAAAGCAGAGGGGACGGAGAAGAGAGCGATGTCTCCCCCAGCTTGTAATCTGTGTCCATGAGCCACTTTGACTGCAGATCACAGACTCCCCCTTTTTGTGGCATCTGGAGTTGGTAGCCGATGGGCAGGGCTGGTGGTTCCCCTGTTCTCCTAGAAGTTCATGGTGATTTGAAGAACACCAAAGGACACTGCCGTGAGCCCCAAGGTGGGTCTCAGTGCTGAGCCCGCATCACAGCAGTTGCACTGCCATGGCTGTAATGGGCAGAAATCTGCACCAGGTGACTTAAAACACCCAAAATACACACACTGAAAAAAAAAAAAAAAGAGAAATAAAATAATCTCATTGCTTTGAACTCCTTCAAGCAAAGGCCCCAGCTGAGGGGGCTTGCTTACTGGAAAAAAGGCAAAAAATAGAAATGTTGGGTTTGTTTCTACTGCCCACCTCCCCTCCTGCAGTGGTGCAGAGCAATCCTCCCCGGGCAGATGCTGGGGGAGCCGTGAAAACCTAGCACCTCTCCACATCAATCCCTCAGTGCTGCTGCTACAGTTTCAGAGCAATTTCTACCCTGAAGGTAGATCCTGTCAGTCTGTCTATCAGCCCAGCCACATGGGAATAACTTACGATTATTAAAAGTATCATGATCTCACACACTTGGAGATCCAATGGACCCCAGGGACTCTCTAGACTCAGCCAGCGTGAAAGAAAATAGCAACTTTTGTCAAAGGGGCACAAGTTTTGCAACATGCAGGAAATATTCCTTTACATCCACCACCAACCTTCTGTTTCTGTGGTTGTTGCTATCAGTCAGCCATGCTGTAACATGCGTTGATGAACCTCCCCTCTCCTATGCCTTGGGACTGGGGAGACTGAACTGAGACCTGCAGATTTGACCACAGGAACTCAATGGAATTCATGGATCGTAGAATGGTTAGAGTTGGAAGGGACCTCAAAAATCATGTAATTTCAACCTCCTGTTACAGGTAGGGACACCTCCCACCAGACCAGGTTGCACATCTTAATCACATCTTAATTGAAAAAAAAAAGACTATTCAAGTGATTATATTTTGAGCTAATCAGAGAGTATCTAAGACATCTTTAAAAATTACAGAATTTTAATAGAGTCGTAAAAGGCTGATATTCAGCGGCTTTTAATTTTTTTTTTTTTAAATCTGTAGAAAATTATTATGTAACAAAAGGCATTTTATAAAGAGAGTAAGCCAGGGAGTTGTGATGGATTGATTATCATGGTCACCTTCCCTGAGAAATGTTTATTCAATATTTGGCTGCTTTTCATTCTTTGTCTGACTTCGGTCTCACAAAACCAAAACACAGAGTTGAGGGGCATTGTTTGGAACTTGGACAAGAAAAATAAATGCAAGAGTGTTTTCTGATCTGCTCCAGTTAGAAATGAAATGGATTTTTTTTATTAGTGTGTCTGGACAATTTTGACTTTTTGGGAAAATACCAAGCCAGAAGTATTCAAAATGTTCCCGAGATACCAGAGGGTAATTGAAGTTGAGTTGTCCTATTTACTGTTCCCTTGAAGGAGCTGGACTTTTCTGGCTGATTTGTCTTTTCTTCTTTACCATCACACTAAGGGGTAAAGGATGTGTCTGAAATGTGTACAGCAGATCCCAAAGAGCATGTGAATTTAAATACTGGGAGGAGAGAGGGTTTAAAGGCAAAAATATCACAAGTCCCTGGGAAAATGTCACCAGCGCATTTCTGACAGACATCTAGAGTTCTCAGACAAGGTAGATGATATGTTTTTTGTGAATATCACTGAATTCAAACACTGTTGGTGTGGATGCAGCAACACAAGGAATAAATAATACTCTCAGGACAGGTTCAAGAGAAGGAGCATTAATGGAAGCCATTCTTTTCTTAACTCTGTTCATATTTTATAAAGTAAAGCCATTGTGGCTTCATCACACAGTATATACAAGGAAGGCAGAGATTTCATAGATAAGAAAATGTATTTTGTTTACCCTTGTATTCTCAGGGTAAGGATTACCCTCGCTCTCAATTTGTTGCACTTTCTGCTATACAGACTGGTCTCTTGTGACTTACTGGGGAATATGTTTTCTGAAATAAAAAGCTTTTTCTTTAAACAAACTGTCACACGACTTTCATCCAGCTGACAAAACAAAATAGTGAATGCTTTCAGTAGTACGTAGGAGTGGGTTTGGGGGCTTCTGTTTACGTGCAAGAATTACTCAATGCAATGAATCAAGTCACTGGCATCCACTTTTGTCAGGACCCTACAATCTCTTTTTCTTTGTATAATAATATTTACTCTCAAAGCATCCCCAACTACAGCCTCAAAATGTCAGTGCAATAGATAAATTTCCCATACAAGTAACAACAGATACTTCCTTTTTTCCTGTATCACGAGGCTGTGGTTTCTGCTTCAGATTCCTTTCCTTAGTTCTCCTCCTACACTCATTTTTCTCCAGTGCAACTTCCATAAAGTTATTCTTCATATCTATCCACACGAACAAATGTACACTCAGAAACAGAAATATTATTAAACTGTTTTTGCAAATCTGAAACCCAGCTTGTTTATTATGTTTAAATAAAAACAGATTTTTCAAAATTTGCAGCCTTGTCTTGGTAATAACCCACAGTACATTAAGAAAATATGATTTGCCGCTTGCAGACACTGTATGCTGTCCAGAGATTGTTCCAGTAACAAAAGCACATCCAGATATGTGCTTTAAGTGAAATAAAGAAAACTGAACAAGGTCAGCCCAGCAGAGAGATGTCAGTGGCACTCAATCTATACAGCTTTGAAGCCTGATCGTTGTTGATTCCCATAGTGCAGCTAAGGAAATATATTCTGTGCCTTTGTGAAAGTTTCTTGAGAAGAGGTCAATGCAGTACCCACAGATCTCAGGTTTTGTGGAGCCAAGATGATGACCTACCCCAAAGCCTTCCTCTGCTTGACCCCTGCACTCATCACCCTGTGGTCCCCAGCGGGAGATGCTGCCACCTGTGGAGGAACAAGTCCATGGTGTTACTCAGCATCCTTCTTCCCTTATGCTGGGGACAAGGATGTGGGTCACCAAGGACATGGGACAGTTTGGTGGCCCACTTCTAAAGTTACCAGGTCCTCATCCCATGACTGTGCTCAGTGGCCCATGACACGGGTAACACACGCTGAATTTGGTGGTGTTAGTGCTGCAGTCAGTGACACATCCCATTGACTTCATTTGTCAATTTTCATTTGAAAAGAAGAAAAAATAATCCAATTGTCTGATTAACTAAAAAATAAATAAATATTAACCTTAAATGCTAATCAAAATTTACAGAAACAAATGCCATGTTGAGTCCAGGCAAGCTAAGCAAAGTCACTGTGTTGCAACCAAGAAAACATATTCAATTTCAGAAACGGTAGAGCCAGTGTTGTTATTATTATTATTGTTACCACTGAAGGAAAGAGGGAACAAAAAAAGAAGCAAAGATCCTATTATATTTCTTAATGTTTCAATGAGTCCTGAGTCACGGGTTTTTTTCTTCTTAGGTTAGAACATTAATAAGAGAGTAATTTTCTAGTTGGCTGTGTGTTAATAATATAATCTTTATCCTACTTTTTAGAACAATTAATGCTTATAAGACTGTGATTATGTTATGTGCTAATCCACAGTAACTACTGCAGGAATTCTCAGAGACAATATCCTCGAACCCCACTGTTCTAGTTAACTAACTTAGAATGATACGGCCAAGAAATCATATACTCAAAACTCAGGCCATTGTGAATACATTCTTTCTCCAGAAGACTGAAAAACCTCAAGTACTCCCTTTGCAGATATTTGTGACTTTGTGGTGATTTAAATCATCAATTTCTCAGTAATAAGGACTAAGTCTATAGCACTGTCAGACATTAAGCAGAATGAGACCAGACATGGAAAGTATTTTTCATTGGAAAAGAGATTTCAATTCAGATTTCAGATCTGAATTTTCCTTTTAAAAAAGATAAATTGTATCAGTCACTTATTGCTCAAGTAGTGCCATGGGTATCCATGGAACTGGTCCTATACTCAACAGAAACACAAACTCCCATTTCTGTGTTTGTTTTCAGATGTAAAATGCCAGATCTGCAAAGAAAGTAGATCCACAGAAGACCAACTTGACAGAAATGAAAAAGTTCTTGGAATAATGCACCAAAATATTACCATTATGTAACTGGGCAAGTGCTGGCTTTTTAATAAAAAACGTAATAAATATATTAAATGAAAACATGTGGGGCTAATTGCTTCAAGGCCTGCTTTATTTTCTTGTGTATGTTCCTTTAGTTCAGCATAGATTTGGTATTTCCTAAGAGTCTCGGGTGTTAGGGGGGAAAAAATAGCATTTTTATTTATATAGCATTTGTCATGGTAAAAGCATAGAAAGGCATTGTTTTAAGGTCAAAAATTTAAACAGAATCTCTTGTGGAAAGAGATGAGTTCAAATACATGACTACTGAGGAATGCTAGAAGAGTAGCCAACTCAGCCATAATAAGGCCAGTCCATGGACTGGTGTCGACTGCGTAGGCTTCCGACCTTTGCCTTGACCCTGGAAGAGGGCTGGAGGTCAACCAGCCACCAGAGACCAACACACACCAAGCACTGGAAGAAGCCAGCCCACAAAGAACAACATGGTGCACACCGTGCCACTGATGAAAGATTTTATAACCAGTCACCAGGTAATGAATATTTTCCTTAAGAGGCCCATCAGTAATGTGTAAAAGTCTCAACTTTCTTCTAAAAAGAAGTTCATTTCTAGCCCACATGGCTGGGAAGGCAAACATGAAAATGAAATAGGAAACCTGTGGGTAAGGGGGAAAAGCAAGCTTCAGAAGAAGCCGAAATGTTTTACTTTAATTAATCTCACATTTTGTGGGATTGGACTCACATTTTTCAATACACAGGATAAGCAACACTGCACATGCAATATATAATATTTCTCCTTCTAATTAAACCTGAAGTAACTGAAAGTATAGAATTTTTTATGTGACTAAATGTTTTTTAGTGGTTTTCTGTTTTCTTGCAGCTACATCATGGTCCAAGAGTGGAGATCTCCAACCTTATCCAGGAATGCTCAGTAAAACTGACATTTATCAGAGGTCTGGAGCCTCCCTGCTAATGACTAGTACATTGAGAATGAGAGGCATAATTTTAATGATGAAAATGATATTTGGAAATGATATCAAAGAGTATTCAATCACAATTAAACTAAAAACGTGGCAGATCTCAAATAACCTGTGGAGATTTCAGAGTTGAGCAGAAACAAGACCAAATCTAAATGATGCAATACTGACCTGGAAAAAGGTTCTTCCTTATAAATGGAAAATTAAAAGTCGGTTATAATGCTTATGAAGACAGAAACAGTGTGAAATTTCTCCAAATGGTGGGATTTCAATAGAAAATTATCCCTTGGCTTGAAAGTTTCCCCCGTTCTAAAAACAGTTTCATAAATAAATGGTCCATTTTTAGTTTCAGTACAATAGTTTGTATAGCAGTTAGTTATAGCAACTAGTTAGTATAACAATTTGAAGCCAAAAAAAGAACTTCTTACAAACAGACTGAGAAATGTAGTTTAAATTTAGTAGATGAAATGCCAGAAGTAAGCAAAGAGGAACTGATGGAAAACCAACTTCCAGTGTGAGTGAAACAAATATTGGCTTCAAATACTTTTAACCAGCATGGCGATAAATTCAGTGAAACTGTTGGAAAATATTTGGATGCTCATTCTCTCAGTCATTGCTGATACTTTAAAAAAGGGAGGGAGGATTTTAGTGCCTGAAAAGACAGTTCAGTATTTAGTGCTGTGGTATGAGGTATAGTGGAGAAGAGAAACCATTATAATGACCTTGGCATTAAATTAATATGCTATTCATATTGCCATTAAATGGAAGAGTTACTAGATATGTTGGTATATATATGTATTTATATGGGCATGCTGCTGAGGTGCAGAAGCTCCAGCAAGAAATTTATTCAAATTGTCCACTAACATCAGGCCAGAGAAAAGGACAGCTATTTCTT
Source organism: Tringa tobata (assembly GCA_033628505.1). Lineage (NCBI taxonomy): Eukaryota > Metazoa > Chordata > Aves > Charadriiformes > Scolopacidae > Tringa > Tringa tobata. Next base: position 2,910,877 of record JAHREE010000099.1, read on the forward strand.
ATTCACTTGACAGATATTGTCAGTATATCTCAGGATATAACTCAGGATATTTTGGATCTTAAAAAAACCTTTGGTCACAGATACTCATGGCTGTTTCCTCTGTTAAGAGGTCTTACATTAGGGCAGTGATATTGCCATAAAATACTTCTCTGCCTACTGGAAGTGCTCTGATCTCCATGCTGGCTGTATAATTTATCCCATGTACAGGGATGAGGTATGGATAGACCACGGGAAAGGGAAGGAGGCCATGAGGTGTCTGATCCTCCCCAGGGCATCATTTGTGCTCTGGCTGCAGGACCAGCCACCAGAAGGAAAGATCCAGGAAAAGCCCAGGAAAGGCAACAATCCATTTGTCCAGTTACTGCCTGTTTCTGTCTCCTTATCCTCCAGCCAACATTCGACCATGCAGAGCTGCCCGCTGGGAGCCATCTGGAGGAGAAAGGTTGAAGTGCTCCACAATTTCCATCAGAAAGTTCTTTTTACTCTCTGTTGGGTCTGTTTGCGGCTTAGGTCTGCTCCACCCATGGGAAACACAGTTCTATATCCTGCTTGGGACCTCTTGGTCCTCCCCAGCACCTGTATATCTTTGAAAATCCTAGTCAATTCAATGGGCCTTGAGTTTCTCAGTCAAAAATACCTGACATTTCCTTCTGATGAGCAAGCCTGAGCCAGCTGTTTCTTCATCTCTTCTCACTGCACACAACACCCCTACACATCTGAAGGGCTTAGACTGCCAAAGGATATGGACCATTGCTGGCACTGAGCAATCCCAACTTGCACACAAGGTAATGGGTACGCAGTGTGCACAGGCCTTGTTCTCATTAAGACATTACATTCCTGTTGAGTAAAATGATGCTGAGTTAACTCCTGTCAAGGTACTGAGGTGTAAATAACACTCCATCCACTCGCAGTATGTAAAAGTCTTCTGCAAAGAAACCAGAGGCTGGGGCTGGCGACCGGGCATCTTCAGGGAGAAGTTAACACCTCAGGCTTTCTACTGCAGTGGGTATGGTGTGTAGCCTAATGTCAGCACAGGGATCCCACTGCCCGGTTTTGGTTTCCAGGCTCCTCACAGAGGTGATCCAGAAGGGTGCGATGACTCAGGCTCAAGCCCTGAACCGAAAAGGATCTGCTCAAGGAGCTCATGAGCCCAGAAGGATCCACTCCCAGCACACCATGGTCCCCTGAGCACAGAGGCCAACACCACACATGCACCTGGCAGCCACCCTCTGTTTTAGGGTGGGCTTTTATAATGGTGGGGGGCTCAATTTTCAGCAGATGGCTTTATTTATTTACATCTCAGCAGCCCTTTCTCGGCTCTATTTGTATTTATTGCTGGGGTTCTGTCTGTGGGCTGGGGACTGTGCTGGAGCTGTGGTGGTGCAGTATAATCAGCGCTGACCGTTCTGCTGGTTGAACAGATGACACCCAGCAGCCTCTGCCAGCGTTTTCATTCTGTAAGCACTTACTGCCGTGTCTCTCCGTGGTGAAACACGTGTCAGCTCCCAGCAGCGTCGGACCACCTGGAGCACATTAGCATCAGAGCGGCTTAACAACCTGATCAGAACCTTTTTACAAATGACAAGTGGCATTTGGAGGAAGCAGGAGGTGGAAAACTCACCCAGCCTGTCCACGCGAGCACACTTCCAAGCATTTCCCGGATTTTCAGCACCCCATAACTTCCAGGTTCACTCAGCTGTGTGGGGTACTGTATACAAAGGCTCTGAAAACTGCCAGGGATTGCAGTATTACTGACAGAAGAGCAATCGTACCTGTTAAATACTACAAGAGCTGAGCCAAAGAGGGGAACAGCCTCTCACTGGTAGGTGCTAGAATTGGGTTGTCCAATGGAGTCAAGGATCTTGTTCTCTTAAAAGGAAGACATTTTATTCCAGAAGTTACAATGATCTTTTGATCAGGCTCTTTATACCCCGTATTACTGAAATAGCACTGTGATTTAGGAGTCTCAGAAGTTAGGAAATGCCAACATTAGCCCGTGTGTGTAGAGAGGGTGTGTGTAGAGGCTGTGGGACAATCTCAGCTAGGGCTGCCTCTGCTGCTCTACGTTACCACAAGAAGCACTGCGGGGCCTTACTCTTCCCCAAGCATCCCTCGCTATGAATAATAGCAATACACTATAGAGAAAGCAATCTGAATCACTACAAGGATATTCAGGAAGGATAGAAAAGATTGCATAGGAATTAATGCAGTGTTTTAAAGACCCTAGAGTGCTTTAGCAATACCAGCCCAAAGATCTTTTATTCTTTTCCTAAAGAGTTGAAACACATTTTGTAGTGTTGGAAAATGCATTTTTGTATAGCTGGACTGGAAAAATCTCAGCACAAATAGTAATTTTTGCTTTGTTTTATTTTACATGCCAAGGGAAAGCACATTATTTTCAGTAGGGAGGTAGATGATAAGTACAAAGAGATCAAACCCTCTTTTAACATTATGATATAATGACTGATAATAATCTTTACTGTATGAGATCTTCCTCCTGTCAATTAAAAAGAACCCTAGAACAACAAACATATCTTTAACTAGTTTTCTTTAAGGAGAGGCTGGAAGGGACCACTCGGGTCATCAAGTCCCATCCTATGTAATGCAAGGGAGCTATATAACTGGATGTTTAGTTCAGAAGGGTCCCAAAAACCCTATCTGATGTGACCTACACCCCACAGACTATACCACCTACCCCAGCAATACATTCAGGACCATTTCAATAAAACTCCCAAACGAGTATATAACTTTCCATATATTTTAAGTAAATTCCTACGTTTTTCCTTCTTTCTTTATTTTTTTTCCCTGGATGAGCAATTTGTGATATTCCAGTCTTTTCTCATTTATGCATCTGGAAGAGCCTTGTTTATAAACACCGAGGTCCCAAGGCCATATAAAATTTTGATGAGACATGTTCTCCTGGGGGGACGAGAAGATTCAACATTTCACCTGAAAGTGCCTTTTCTGTTAAAACTAGGCCACTTCAGCCTATCGACTCACATGGCCGAGGCAGCAACCCACGCTTTCCGTTTGGATTAGCTGGCTGGTAAGAACAAGTTCCTGCTGTGAGAAATGCCCCTCCAGCAGCAGCCAAGCGCCTTCCCACTCACCAGACGGCTCCTGGCAGATGTGTTGGATGCACATCTGTTTGCTCAGGACCTGCTGAGCTGTGACCTTTCCCTGGCACATGGTGGGACCACCGTTGGGGAAACACATCCCACAGCCGGGACTTTCTGCAACGCGCCAGGTCCCCACAGACTGTGGGAGCTGGCTTTGTGCCATCCCACACTCACACATCAGTAGAGAAGAAAGAAAGTCACATATAGACATACAGAGAGAAGAAAGAAAGTCAAAATACCCAGGGGACAGCCAGGTCAGAGCTTTGGAGATCTTCCCGAGAGCTTCTGTTCTCTCCATGGATGACTTTGGCGCTCCCCCAACCTTCTCCTGTTGTCCTTGTGCAGCCACCCCACATACCCCGTGGTGAACATCTGGGGTTTATCTCCAGGAGGGGTGTTCATGCTCATGAGGAGGAATGCAGCAGCACCGTCTCTTACCCAACGTGGGACTTGTGCATGTGTAACAGCCAAGGGGGTGACAATCACAGAGGGCTTCCATAGGTCCTTCTCCTAGTCCTTGGAAACCCACCCTCAGGTTCTTCCTGTGGGGTTTTACCAACTTGTGCTCAGAAGGGGCAGAAGAGGATTTTATTCCTTTCAGTGGATTGCCAGTAGAATTATTTCCATAGCAGTAATTACAGGGCCAAGAAGATACATCTTCACAAAGCCCATCCCAGCGTGCGTAAGTGTATCGGAGGGCAGAAACTGACCCTGCAGATCCTGGCACTTCACCACTGCTCGTGTCTGTAGGGGTGGCATATAGAGGAATCTTCTTTTTCTTTGTTTTATTGTGACTGTAGCACATCTTTTCATTTTTCGGTGCAAAGTGTGCAATGTTATTTTGTGTAGCCTTTATTATCAGAGTGGAACTTCAAGTGGTTGCAGTTGAAATACTGTCTTGTGATTTTGATTGGATTTTTGTTTAATCCGTAGCCAGTAAGAAATCCTTTGAAGTAGCAGAACTATGCTTCTCTGCAGGTTGATCTGGACACACAATAATCAGAGACAGGCAGCAGGCGAATGTAGAGGAGCAGAAATCACAGATTTGTTGTTAGGTCCCTGACAGCTCCAGACAGACACCCTGCTTTGGCTTTCCTTGATTCCCCCTTGCTCCAAAGACAGGAGTAACAGCGTGAGGACCTTGTTCCAGTAAGTCCCCACTAATACTGGCCTCAGACCAAGCAACAAAATCCTTACTACAGGGGCTGCCTACCAGCCAATTTGGTATTTCTCCAAAGCATTTCCACAGGGAAAACCTTCCTGCACCTCTCCTCCTCCCTGACAGAGCTCCAGGCTGGGACCACCAGAGCAAGAACAAGCTCACACTTATGCTGGCGAGGTGAGGGTTGATGTGGAGTCCCTCAGCTCCCTTCAGTCCTCGGGGACCCAAGTCAATGTCCCTCAAGGTCCTGCTTCTCTCCCTGTTGATGGGGGTGGTGGGTGTCAAAGGTTTATCTGGAGCAGCATGTGCAAACGGAGAGGAAACAATCAGTGCATAAATCTCATCTGGGGCTGCACAGCAGCAGCTAATGAGGTTATAATCCAAGATGGGATAGGCCACTGGCCTGCTCTGTCTCTGCCACCTCTCCTAAGAGTGCCTTGAAACCCAACCGCCCTTTACACCAGAGCCAAAAAGCCGGCAAATGCAAAAGCAGGACAAATAGCTGGCGCTTTGAGGAAGTGATGCCAGACAAATGGATTTTCCCTTCGCTGAGAAAACACTCGCAGCAAAGGGACTGTTGGGATTAGAGCAGCAGCCGGAAAGTAACACCTCTTCTCTCCTTTCCATCCCTTGCCAGGGGATGGGGCTTCTTCACATGAGAGGGTGCAAGGTGGTTTGGAAGAAGGCAAAGATTTCCCACGTTTAAACCAGGTGGCTGCAGTGCAGAGGCGGGGGGGCAGGGTTCCAGCTCCGCTCTGAAGGCAGGGTTTTCACCTAATTTTCATGTTGCAATAACCTGAAAACAATTCTTTTCCCAAATATATCCAATAAATCATAAAAACAAGATAGTAGATGCTGGAAATAAGTGTTGCTGCCCCTTACAGTCCTATTCAAATTGACTTCAAGCACGTGAAATGATTTTTAAATGCAATGAACATAACTATCTGTACTTTTTAGGCATCTAAGTTTCCTATTGTGACTCACTCAGAGATGCTTTTCTTGGATAATATTGTCTGGGTTTGCATATCAATGTTTACATTTTCCACATCCTAAACATGGAATAACTTTGAAAGAGCCTAATTCAGGGAAAAAATATTTTTACTTTAATATTCTTCCTTATGTGTTACAGAGCACAGGAAAACACTTCGGCATCAAAAAGTACTTTGAGGTACCAACTCCAGGTCTCCATCCAGGCACCCAGCTCAGGTCTCTTGCTGGCACTGTTGGGAGTTGGGTTTTGTTTTTGAAAACAATTAGCAATTTTTTTTAGCAGATATTATTTATACCAAAGATTTCTTCAAGCTAGATCTTGAAGAAAGGCATAGTGGAAATATTTGCAACAACCTAATCTGCCAACCTGAGCCCATGTTATTTGTGTTATATCTGCTCTTTAAAACTGGGCTAGTGAGAAAATGCTTCAAAGATAACGAGGAACCAGCTCAGCTTATTCTGGGGACTTGTGAAAGCGGCAGAGCAGAAAATCTGCAGCATGTGTCTAGAAATCAGCCACTCTGGGGAAAAGTAGGACAAACACGTTAGGAAAAACCAGGCCTGAATGGGGCTCAATAAAAATGTGGTAATTTTTCATGGTAAGACTGGCATTATGCTATAAAATCCTCTAGCAAATCAGGAGTTTTTTCTTCCTAAGCACACGGTAGATATTATAATACCTTGTCAACCACAAGGCTGCCTAAAAGACTGCATAATGTAATGGTGAAAACTGCTCTATCTATGTTAATATTGCAAAGTATCTATGTTAATATTGCAAAGATGTCACAGAGAAAACTTGAGGTGCTGCACTGGTAGCTGGCTCTGTTAACCACAGCACTAACCGTGCTAAGAGCCTGAAACTTGGTATTTGCTGTGGAAATGGAAACTGTTTCAGAGTTTTGTGTAATTTATAGATTTCTGGTCTTCTGAACTATTAATACAGAAAATTCCCCTCTTTTATTTTTGCCATAGACACAGTGAGACAGCAGACACCTATTTTTGAAATGCAGTGCAGATCTACTTTCACTGTTTTACAGGAAAAAGAGAAGGGACAGCTATGGAGGAGAAGTATGCAAAATTACAATTCCTGAACAATGTGCATGTTTCCAAATATAGAAAAATATAAAAAATACCCCAATTTTCTTGATTCTTGGCTTTAGAGACAACCAGGTTTTGGCTACCTTCACAAAGCTTTGTGAAAAGCTCTAAGTATTAAAAAAATCTCAGGATATTGTTCAAGCCGCTTCTTCTAATCAGTTACATTCCTCATACTCCCTTTTTCCTTGTCCTTTTGAAGCAACCAAGCAGGAAAATATCAGGCTGGTTCCTTGCAGCAGAGGAATTTCTCCCTATGCCTGTACACAAGCCCTGCCAATCTCTCTAGGATAGTCCTTCACTCTTCCCACCAGGAGCTATGTGCAGTCTCCTGCCCATGTACAGGCTGGGTTTCCTAAGTAGCCTTCTATTTTTTCTTCCAGTGCCAGGTTACCTCATGAGACAAGGAAGATTTGGTGATCTTTTCCTCTCAGGGGGAATATTAGTTTAGGTATAAACTTTGGTTTGTCTCTTAATGTTTGCCTGGCAAGGTGAGCCCAGGTCTGTCTTGTTAGAGGCTTCCTCAAGGTCTGATGAGGTTCTGGGGAGGCCACAGTTGTTTAAACCTTCTGAGTCCCAAGGAAGGGCATTAGCTGCAGGACCATCTGCCTTTCCTTTAGGTTTGATGACTACAACCATGAGCTTGGTATTTTATTGTCTGGGGTAAATCCTTGATGCAGCATTCTTGAAAGTAAAGAATATACGAAAAACGAAGAATATGCAGCTCTTCAGAAAGGTAATACTAAGAGCAGCAAAAGATTTTTAAACACCTACAGCTGTGGTCACATCAAATTTTAAAGGTTTACTGTTTCAAATTTCTTAGATACTTACTGAGACAATGGTGAGTAGTGAACATTTCTCACTAGTTCATTCCTGTTACAGTTGGAGGACAAAATCACTCTGGCACAAGCCACAGTTTCTCTAAAATACATCAACTTACCCCCACCCCAGCTAGGGCTGCTCTTGGAGCCTTTCATCTCTCTCTGCCCTGACTTCTCTACTTCTCCAGCACTTCAGTTCCTGAACTGCACTGTTAAAATTCCCAATTTCCTGACTGTGCCAGCAGTTAACTTCAGCAAATCCTGCCTCCTGCGGTGCTGGACACCTACAGCTTCTGCCTCCTGAGGTGTTATCATACTCGTGGGAGTACACTTAGGCTTGTCCAAGTGCTTTGAACCTTCTGGCTTCAGAAGCTGGGGATTTCGATTGCTTTCCAAATTGTTACGTTTCAAACACCTGTCTTAGCTCATGCTGTGCTGCCTTCAGACCCCCAGCCTTTAATTACACAGCAACGCATACCTACCAGGGCGTTCATTAAGTAATATGCACTTCTGTAGCACATATAGAAGAAAGGAAAACCATTGAAAATCAGCTTAATGTGAATGCATAAATTCCATACTTCTCAAATACAGTATTACAAAATTTATGCCACAGTAGTAAGGACAGGATTACTCGGCAGCACCACCTGCTGAAATGAAATACACTTTGTAATCCAGTTTCAGAAAGGCACATATTAACTGTTCAATCAGGCCAGACGTCATGCACATGTGGCTTTGAGTTGGGAAAAAGTGTTGCAGGATTCACCCTGGGCAATGTGACACAGCACTGTCAAGGACTGACTCATATGCACCTGTTTGGAAGGTTTCATTTAAATGTAGAGGAGGTTTTTTTCAGTCTAAGGAACTTTTTTTGTGTGTGTTTTCATAGTACTACTGAATCAAAAGATGCTTCAAGATACTCAGTTTAGTAATATCACTGTGAGGCAGCACATCACTTAGGAAATACTGTTTTATGATTCAAGAAATACTGAACTGACTGCTTAGTGTGCAGCTGTCACATAAGGGTTTTTCAGTGGGTATGAATTGTTTGTGTGTCCTTTTCCTGATATACCATGCTACAGGATAACTAAACAATGCACTGAAATAATAAAATCACAGAAGTTGGGGCTTATGTTTGCCAGTCACAATAAGGCAGTCAGGTTTCTATTTGGTACCTTCAAAATCCATATCACTTTCATCAAGGTTTGAGAAAGGATTTGTATTCTGCAGCCCGGATCAGAGTGAATTTGAAGGTGTGGGGCTACCCCAGTCCTGGTAGGCTCATGTAGAAGTGAGAACAGGGTGTCGTGATGCCAGTGCCTCTACGTGAGCACCATCAATGCCATACTGTGTGCAAATTGTACTATTGGGCGTGTTTCAGTCCCAATTCTCCCAGTGCTCTTTGTGTTGAGTTATGTATGAGTTATGTTGAGCTACATATGACTTATATTGAGTTATTTTGAGCTACATACGAGTTAAATTGAGTTACGTATGCATTATGTAGCATAAAAACTGCTTTCCCTCCACCACTGGGTGGGACGCTGGGGAAAGTGCTGATAAAAGCTTTTTGGGAGTGGATCTCTCCTAGGCTGCGAGTCAGGGTAGGGGGCTTTGTCTGTCACCATCAGACATGTCCTTCCTTTCCCCCGGGTTTCTTTTACCTCCTCCCAGGTGTCCTTCGCTGTGGCTGAGCTGGAGCAAGCTCTGGCCATTGCACACTGGTCTTTCGAGCTCCAGCTGAATTTCCAGATATGCCCTGCCCTCTTGTGGTCTCCTGCTGGCCTAGTCATGCCTCATTTCTTGCTGGTTTTACTTACACCGTTGGAAAATAAATGCCTGGTGACCCCTCAAAGCTGCAGCTGGAGGGCATGGGGTGGCAATGTGCTGCACCCCACCCCTCTGCTCCTGCCCCACACAGACTCCATCACCAGCCTCACACCCCACCACCTAAAATCATCAATGTGGTTTCCCGCAAACAGAGCCTAAAATAAAAGGCATATTATATTTTTGCTCTCTGTTACCCATCCTCTGGCCCAGAGTCCTGCCCTTGAACTCCGTCCCATCCAGAGCCTGCAGGCAGGGATGGAAGATACCTGAGAAATCTCCTAATGCTAACCCTTTTCTCTTCTTAACTCTAAATGCAGCATTTAGCTGCGAGCAGCTCCTGTTCTCCCTCAATAATTTTCCTATTCCCTTTAATATAGTTTGCTCTTTCCCAAGCCTAAAAGAAACATTGGACTCTGTTGTATGGGCCGGGCAGAGGGAGGTAAGGAACCTGCATTTCTGCAGATCCTGTCCCCATTCCTCCTGACTCTGAGGTGAGACCTCCCAGTGCAACACACAACAAAGCTGACTCCGTGGTGGGCTCAGCCAATGCCTTCCCAGTCAAATCAACATAGTTTCCCCAAGTTATATCATTATATTCCTTTCCTAAGCTTTTCAGATCGTCAAAAAAAAAAAATCAATTTTTTTTCTTTTCATCTGACAGCGGTACATCTCCTTCTGCTTATTTTTCTGCCTGATTTCTTTTATTTTTTTTTGCTACCTTGCTTGGTTTTTACTTTCTTCAGTGCAATTTTGCCTGATCGATTTGTCTCACTGCTCCAGGATTCCATTTGACTCAACTGCAGGATTTCTTTCTTATTTTCTCCCCCCTCCTCTATCCCTTTCTGTAGCTCTTGTATCTCAGCCTTTCCCTCCTTGCCCTGGTGCAGGGCCACACTGCCCTGTGTGCCCCTCTCCTATCAAATGACCGCAGTCTTCATTCCTTTCTATCTCTGATTTCAATGTACTAGAGGAGGAGTTAACATATGTAGACCAAATCAACCACCCAGGTAATTGGGACCACCTGGGCAGGATGTGCAGGTGAGCAGCCCTTGGTTTCTTCCAGGCCTGGGGTAGCTTGGAGATCTCTGAGTATTTCTGCCTTAATGACTATTTAATGGCAGCTGTTTGCAAAGTGGGGAGTTGGCTTTTCTCATAGAAGACTTGTGAAAGCAACAGTCACTTAAACGAAGTCAATTCAGGCCCAGAGTAATGTGTATAAATAAATATACACACACTGTGTCACCACAAAGGCTGAGCTGGGAAGAGAGAAAAGCTGGGAATCATCTAAATGATGTTGTGCGCTTGTCTGACTTACGGATGTGTCCAAGTCCATAAACCAAGAAAAAAAAACACTGAAATTTTAAACACTTTTTTTTTTTTCTACAATCACTTTTTTCAAAATTTCAAAAACTGGGGAAAAAAAACCCCAATTTTTTGGGGTAAATAGTGAGCAGCCACTGATGAATGATATCTTGCTACACGTGTAATGCAGACAGCACCAAATCTTTGGTCTCTGGGAAACCCAAAGTGTACCATAATGGGGATGTACTAGTTTTATCTTCATCAAAAGCTAGACCCCCATGTTATTTGCAAGTCATCTGTGGCTTAGGCTATGTAGCCTAAAATAAATAAAGTTTTGGGAGCTGCTCCGAGGCTGGGTTTGTTCTTCCACTACAATACTTCGAGCACCAGCACAACCCTTCCTGTCCTCATTCCCACTCATTAGTAGAGGAGGCCATCATTCCATAAGTGTGCAAGACATATCCAGACTGTGGAAAGAATTTTTCTGCCCCCACTTTTGGTAGTAAATGACAGTGCTTGCCCATGTTTTCCTTGGGGAAGATACCCTGAGCTTTGCAGTGCCACCCCTGCCATGCAGTAAGTTGTTACTGCAGCAACGGCTGCTTCAGCAACTAAACAGCAATTTTAAAGTTCTTAGAGTTGTATTCTCAATATTTTTACTCTCATTCTCCCACGTCTGTGACCCATAGCCAAAAGGAAAGCGAGTGGATGGGGAGACAGGGACAGGAGAAACATAGAATGGTTGGGATTGGAAGGGACCTTAAAGATCTTCTAGTTCCAGCTCCCCTGCCATGGGCAGGGAAACCTCCCACTAGACCAGGTTGTTCAAAGTGCCATCCAACCTGATTTTGAACACCTCCAGGATCCTGCAGTGTGCAGGATCCTGCTGCTGGGTTGGGGATCCATACTGAAGATGAAGGGTATGACTGTTCTGGAGGTAGGGAGCCAGGTACCGCCTGCACTCAGAGGTGACCAGAAGTGAGGAATCGGTCACTTCATACGCTTGGGACTTCGCACCCCTGCAAGCATCAGAAGAGTCACAACAACAGTCATTGTGATACAGATATCCACACAAATCTTCTTCCCTCTTTCCACAGCCTTAGACATCAGTGGAGAAAAATGCATTTAGTGGGTGATACCAAGAGAAGGCAGATGGACACCTCGGGACTCCAGCATCCTCAGTGCCCCTCTGCCTTGGCATGCTGGGGGGGTGCAAGCAGCCCCTGCCTCTGCCAGCCCAGCTGTGAAGGCACCAACCCACATATACCTGCTCCAAGGGGTGTTTTTTTCACTGAGCTAATGGATGCTCAGGAATGAGGAGGGTGAGGGACGGAAAGTGTGTCTTTCCTCTGAAGTGTGATATGTTGATTACTATTTGTGTCTCTTCCAAACCTTATTTTCTGCTAATTGTGGCTTAATACATACACAGCAGGCCTCTAATTTTCAATGGCAGCTTTCAGCCTGGCAGTCCATTAAGCCCCTGCCACGCTGGCAATCATTTTAAGGACCTTTCTATTGATAGCAGCAGCGCAGAGAGCCTGCAGAGCTTTCACAGGAGCTGTAACTTAAAAGCAGGGGTGCCCAGCAGGACACAGCTGAAATCGGCAGAGATGAGCATCTCCCCGGCCTCAGCCACTCCTGACATCTTTCCCCTGATGCTGGCAGAGAGATGGTACGGACAGAAATGTGGATCAAAGCTCTTAGCAGCATCTCTGCTAAGCAGGATTCCCAGGCCACCGCCTGACAGCGGTCTGGCAGCTGCTCTGAGCTATTTATTAATAACTGGAGGTACCAATAAAATAACATGACCCAACAAATTCCCTCAGCGCAGAGGTACGTGCTGGATGATGGTCTGCACTGGTGCTGGCAAATCCCCTCAGGGAGGCTGTAGCACACGTGGGGCCCCACAACAGTTCACCAGGACGGACTACAAGAATGAGGGGGTAGTCAAGTGGGGATTAGTCTCTTTTCCCGGGTAATAAGCGACAGGAGGAGAGGAAACGGCCTGAAGTTGACGTTCAGGCCTCAATGCAGGTTTTCCCAACATCTTCTTGGGAATAATTTCTTCACTGAAAGGGTTGTCATGTGTCGGAACAGGCTGCCCAAGGAAGTTGTGGAGTCACCATCCCTGGAGGTGCTTAAAAGACGTGTAGATGTGGCAAACAGGGACATGGTTTAGTGGTGGACTTGGTAGTGCCAGATTTATGGTTGGACTTGATCTTAAAGGTCTTTTCCAATCTAAGAAATTCTATGAGTATACGATGCTGGGGCTGTGTGGAGCCAGCACTTCTCCATAGGGTTCCCAACGCCTGGCCTGCACTGGAAATTATATTCCTGTGGGCATCTGAAAAGAAGTGGAGTTTTTGTTATTGTCGTGGGGTTTTTTTTTTGCCCCTGCCTTCTCTTTTTTCAAGGTAGAAAAAAATGCGTTTAGGTCCATGGCACAAAGTATTGCCTATGAAGGCCACAAGATGGTACTGCAACACAAGCATCTTTGTTAGAAATGATAGCTGCTCATGAAATGCCTCATTTAACATGACTTCATTAGGGGTATCTACCAGGAGAAACTTTTTATGACACTGTTGTGCTTTGTCTTTAATAAAAAAACCATTTGGCTTAGTTGGAAGATAGATTCATTTCTTGGCAGAAAGATATATCCAGAACTGGGACAACTTAACGGTTTATCTTCAGTTTATTAAGCTGGAGAGCACAGGCCTGTGCTCTGGACTCAACAGATAACAACATACCATTTTCCGTGTAAACCAGTGCCTGTTTTTCTTAGCAGGAGATCCTTTGTTTTTACTGTGCTTCTTCCAGCCAGCCAAGATGCTTGGCCTGAACACGCAAGGTCTTACAGAAAACACATTTCACATTCTTCTGCAGTAGCAGCGAGAACATTGGGAACCAACCCTTTCCTCGGTGCCTTTACACTCAGCGAAGTTGCATCTTTCCCCAATTACTTTTGTTCATCAAAGATAAGAGGAAACAAAGTATGAGACACACATTTTCTGAGCTCTTCGCAAAAAGCCACTGCTACGCTTTGGCAAACATGAAAATATATTGTCTTGATAGTACGTACAATTTCTTAGCAAATTACTCTTCTGGGGATGTAGGTCAGCTCAGCACTACAGTGAATAATAATAAGAATATTGAATTCTTTCACAGCTAGAATTGTCAACAAGAAGGTAAACAGAAGAGGAGGAATTTGGGATGAGCTTTATCCTTGGCAGAGATTTGCTGTGAGGCTGTTGTGAAGCCACTGAACGGCAGTGGTACACTGTCTGCTCTGTGGCTGTAGAGGAAGGCTCTGACACCCAGCACTGTCACATCACTCAAGAAAACCAAATGTTATTTTATTTCATTCTGAGTCACCAGATCAATACTATTTTTACAGTCTGGAGTAGAGAGCAAAATCCTTATCTCCAAGATGCCCTCTCGAGAGTTAATTTGCTACTTTTTCATACTTAGTCATGCCACAACCCAACAGTCTAAGTTGCAAGAGATGGTATTTTGGAGCTCATGAAAGAGATGATGACATAAAAGCAGCCTCATTGGGGATTTCACTTTCAGAAGGACCACAGGCTACTAACGGTCATCTACAGCCACAGCCCCTTCCCCATGTGTCACTCCGCTACACAGAACATGGTGACACTCAGTGCACCAACTGCTCTCTGTTGAGCTTATCCACACTTGGGCACATGTGGTCACCACAGTCCACCTTCGCCCTGGGAACCTTCAGCTGTCTCCTTCCACTGAGTCAGATCTAGGCAAGACCTCGATCTAGCAGGGTGCTGGGTATGGTTCAGCCTAAAACAGGGATTTTGACCATGAAGCATGTTTTGATTTCGAGTCTATACATAGGCAAAGGACGGAGAGAGTCTCCCCAAGCACTGGTGGACTGCATGGGTCTGCTGTCAGAAATTAGAGTTCAGCACCATATTACAGTGTGCCACTCACTAGTGTGTGTCATTTGTTCATGGAATTAACGTTCATGCTAAAAGATAGTGTAGATACATTCATGAGCTTCTAGGACTGGTAAAATAATATCATTAGATCATGATGGTAGCTGACAATTAAATGGAAATATTTGACCACAGGTTAGCAAACGTTCTGTATAGAGTTATCCCAACCTCCAATTCAGAGTACAGCTGGCAGAAATCTTTACTGTAAATAAATTATTGACTGAAAATTTTACATTTGCAAGCAGTGGTGAATCTAGTCTGATTTTCCGAATCATGCTGCCATAATACCTTTTTTTTTTTCCCAAGGGTAAAATAGTCCATTCTCAATTCTCTGACTATCTGACTATCTTAAGCATTTCTGAACTAGAACTAGTCTGTTCTGGATGTCTAGAACTGCTTCCCTAAATTACTTGCTTTAGGCTTTCCAAATACCAGACTGAATACTTTTTAAACAGCGCATTACAGTTGGCAAAAGACCTAGAAATGGACTTCTGTTACAAATAATCTCACATGTCATCAATCATATTCACATGTGAAATGTTAAGGATTCACTAAGTTTTCAGCATTATCTCTCAATTTAGAAACATAGGAGGTGAATAACATGTCCCCACGGAGGAGGACGGTGAACATTTGCCCTTAGTATTTGTAAACTCCTTTGTGAAACCATCAACAAGCTTATTGTGGGGTCCAACACAAAAGTCAAAAAGGGCACATGAAGCCAACTAGAGATGATTCTTCAGGCTTTTGATACCTGCTATCTAAATACGAGCTTTATTTGACCCACACAACATGCATTCAGGAAGGAACAGTCAGTTTAGCCCTTGAAAGGAAATTATCAACAGGAAGCATTTTAATTTGTCTCTTAAACAAGCCCCTAATGGTGGCCAGTCCCACCTGCAGGATGACAGCAGTGGCCCTAACCAGGTGTGTTTGAAATCAAATATTGAGTTACTTCACATTTATATAAATTTTTTTTCATTATATTCAAATAAAAGCTGTCAGATAGTCCAAAGTTTGTCCATAGTTTTGAAGGCTTTTTTTTTCTCAAGTCTGTATCTCAAGTTTTTAGACTAGATGTAGACATCTTTCCTGAAGATGGAAACACATAATGTGCAACTGATTAATTAATTAACATATCCTTTCTGTGAGGATGCAAGCTACTCTGCATCCTGTCCATTTCTGCATTTAATAACAAGATTTCATAATTATTTTAAAATGCTTATTTCTTTGCAATGGAGAAGAGCAATTGTCTAGGACCTAAAAGAAAACTCCATAAAAGCCCTCCATGGTCAGCAGTGGACTTTACATCAAGCCCATTAGTGGTTTCCTTAGAAAAATGTGTGAGTGACACAAACAGATGATATGTATTTCTATTTACATGAACAAAATATGGAAGACAATGGATTTGTTATGCTAAACACTGAATGTAGCGTGTTATTCAGATTTCAGTTATCCATTCTTACCTGGAATATAAATTTTTCTAGGAAAGTCCATTTATCTTTGAAGATCTAAATTAGACTTGGAAATTTATGTGAATGCAATTATCCTTTATCTTTGTTTTAGAATTAAGGAAACATAAAAACCTGAGTGCGAGTGAAGACCATTGGTGAACGTGCTGACAAAAAGAAACAAAATTTTGGGTTGAATTCAATTAAAAATTTTAATGACTAAATGACATTGATATTTTGAAAGAATGAATGAGTAACATATATTGAAAATGAGATTATATGTGTAATTGTAGGAAACTGATGCTAACTCTGTGTTGCAGCATCTGAGAGAAGTTTAAACTTCAACATCCCCGTGGAGAGTGTAAGACATTATCTTTGTACTAATGCTTTTCCACTCTACTCTTTTGCCGGGGTAAAAGAAGTTGCAATAAACTGATAAGCAAGATGCTTTACATTCTCACAAGGAAAATGTGGTATAACTGTCGTGAAGTGTGCTGACTGAAGGTGAGAGTCTCAGCTCATCAATCGGCTTCTCTTTGGAATGGGAAAAATGTAAATATCCACGCACAAAAATAGAATTTAAAAAAATAAAAACTCCTTTAAGCACTGTATTTGTGGCACTAAATTTACATATTATGTCCTCTTCCATAAAAAAGCATCATCAAAAAGAACTTGTGCCAGTTTTGTATTAAAAGGCTTATAGAAATCTCTTAAAATTGCCTTCGTTGTTGGTAGCATAGGTCCCAGACTTCTGTCTTCAGGTCGTCTAGTGTTTGATGCGGGACTCTTTGTAATCAGAGCTTCTTGTTTCTCACTTAAAGGTCCTGTGGAAAAATAGAATATTAACTTAAAATATTTCACCAAAAATGCCCACGCTGAAGACAACAAATGACTAAATCAGAAGGTTTGCCAAGGGGAGACAAATGGAATTTGTGTTAGCAGTGATGATGTTTCAGAATATTGAATGCAGGCTTAGATTAGTAAAATAAATAAATCACTGTTAGTAAATATGGAAATAATATGTTTTCCTTTCACATTAATTAATCATCTCTACAACAAGCAGCATAAATTATTTCTGGAGGAAAAAAAAATATTTCAGAAAACATCTATGACATTGAATACAATTTCCTGTCCATTTTGGAGTTGCAATTATTTTACACTGTTACTTCAATTTATGATGCGAGTCGCTTAATACCTGGTAGAAATTCTACAAGCTTTGCTCCTGTAAACCCTTTTTTTTGTTGATTTTGAAGACTGTCAGTGGATCAAAGTGGTACACAGGTGTAGTGATGCCCCTATTCCAGGAATAAATGTAAGCCCTTGACAATGAACTTCAGCAAGACAAAAAGCCACAGACTTTTCCAGCGTAAACCATATTCAGGAAGAAGATGCCAAGCTCTTCATCTGTTCAATCTGCTACATCCAAACTTTCTCATCATCTAGACCAGTGTTTGGACCAGCCAGACTATTTTGCAGCCACATTTTCATCCTCTTGCTACTGTCAAATCAACATTGGGCAACATTTTGTCTGCCAGCGTTTCTCTGAGGATTAGCAACAGATGTCTCAATCAACACAGCAAAAACACAGTTTCCCTCTTCTTCCCGGCTGGAAACTCAACCTTTCATCATTCTCAGATTTAGATTCTGTATCGGTGCACGCTGGCAACAGCATCAAGTTGTTTAAATCATGTGGGGTAGCTCTTGCACCTATCTAAGCCCATGACAAACAAGCCCTGATTGTATTCAGAAGCAAGACTGCCTTCCATATGGTGAGATATATCCCTACATTCGGACTGGTTTTGATTTGTTTTTTCTCAATATCATCTTATTAAGATCTTCTAACACCAGCCTTTCTACGGGAATTTGGGAATTTTAATTTTGTTTGACTCCAGGCACCAAGATTAATGCATCCTTCAAGGCAGATTCCCATGCTTCTGTCTTGTCTCTTAAGAAAGGAAAAAATGACCTAGAAGAAGGATAATAATGATTTTTGGCACTTGTGTCAAACCAGCCAGAGGACACCTACCCAGATCCAGAAACTGGAACACCATGTGCATGGTGTATTTCACATTTGATGCATGGTCCTCCAAGCGAAGAACGAGTATCTGATCTTTTTTAAAAACTGTCAGCCAGTCCAAAAGATACACCACATAGAGCCCAACCTGCAACCTCACCTGTAAGCAGAAAAAACCCAAAACAAATAAAAATTAATTCATCTTACAACCTTCTAGAAACAACAAACTAACACTCACCTCTGTCTTCTCAGCAAAAGTCCCAACAACGTGCCTTTGAGCAACTATGAAAAGACAGTATCTGAACATTTTTTAATCTTACTCTTGTTTTCATGCAGCTTAAGGAAATCTCTGCAAACGGCCTTTGTCCTGGTTAGAGATGTCATTTTATTAAGAGCTTGGCTGAACATTTGCTGCATCTGCCACTGGTCTGTGTGAAAGTGCTGCGCAGAGACAACCATACGCAGAAGGACTCTCGGCCACCTCACCTCCACTCTCCTCCGTGTTTGAGACAACCCAACCTTCATGGAGGCACTGAGGGCTTTCAACTCCTTGATGAAGAGCAGTGGAAGAGAAGATGCTAAGTCCTGCTGCCTTCTCCAGGCACTAAGGCTGCTTATTCCACCCGGAGTATCAGCTGCACCAGGTCATGCTGCCATGAGCAGTACAAATATTCTGATTTGGTGTCAGGAGTTATATTTGATTGTCTTTGCTTGTGTCCTCTAATTGCAATAATTAGTTTTAGATCTAAGCTGCAGTAGCAGTGGCTGCTAGACAGTGTTAATGGTGCATTGTCTGAGTCCGCAGTGAGAGTGCCAGGTTGTGTTGGACAAGAGATGTGAAAAGGCAGTTTTTCAGCCTGTCCTGACCTAATCTCTGTTTTTCTTCCCTCCTCAATTTTACATAACAAGCTGAAACATAAAAAGGGTAGTCTGGTGTTCTTAAAAGTCCAACCTCCAACTGTGCTTATAAATATTTTTCTAAATCCCTTCAGGCTCAGAAGAGAGAAACATGAATCCCAAGTCATAAGCATCTTTCATAAAAGAGACTTAACTTCTTCAAGTCACATTACTGCAGAACCAACGAAGTCAGATAACAATAGTCTCTTTTGCTTCTTACACTGATTCGTGTGACCTACATTGATACTTCAATTCCAGTAAAATAAGCCATATTTTGAGCCATTGCTAAGTCATTATTATTGTAATGTAGGATTCCAATGTGTGTCTTTTGTTGCTTATAGCAATAAGCCTCCATATTTAGCAGACTTCTTATATATGTGCTACACAAGAATTTGAAACATCTTACTTGATTAAAACATCAGCCTATACTGGCAGGGCAGCAATCTAGCTCTCAGTTAATACCTCATTTCACCAAACACCAGGGCAAACGTGTGGCCCAGTGATGGGGTTTGCTTTTCTTTCTCCTGGGAGACAGAGGTGAGGGAAAGGCAGCCATCAGCTGCGTGGTACCGTTTGGGATTGTAGAACTTCCCCACATGGGCTTAGAATCTTTTTAAAAGCTTTTCACCAGAAAGAGGAACTTTATTGAATACGTCCCTGTAATTTTAATATGTCCCCACAATTTTCAGTTTTCTTGGTATCATCAAGAATCTTCATTTTCTTCCCTGTACACTGACTTCTTTTTCATCATTGTTCTTCTGAACCAAATTGTCTCCTTCCATAAAGCTCCAGCTCTTCCCCCTATGCATCAAAGGCATCAAGAGAGCTTCCGAAGACATTCTCCCCTTTCAGTTTGATCACCCTGGCTTGGCATGCCTTTCTCTGGGTAATATGTTTTTCACTGACTCTGAGGATAAGCTGACAAACAGCCCTTTCTTTACAGGTGTGCATCTATCAGCAGTGACAATGTCTGTGGCATCTCTCCTGTGTTTGGGAATACATTAACAATAGCAAAACAAAATGCTTCTGGTCTAGTTGCACAGTTAGTAATCTAACGAGCTCACCAGGGAAAATAATCCCTACTTTTTCAATATATAAGCAAACCAGGCACTTAACAGATTTTAGCGACTTGGCTGAAGAAGCAGCTAAAAAAGCCCATCGAGGAGCAGAGCCAGCATTTGTGTTTCATTATGAACACCTGCCTGGAAAGAGGCATCCTCTGCTCATTTCCAAAAGTATCTTCTTCAGAGGGCTGCCTAAGACAACAAACGAAGATTGGTTCTGCACCCTGAGGATGAAGGCAAGAGGAAAACCTTTCATTTGGGTTCTCTCTCTGCCTTTCTCTGGAAGAAAGGCATTTTTGCAAGCAGATGGCTGGAGCGTGCTGTGATATAACCCAACAGCAGCTCGTGTGAGAGAAGGTCCTGGAGGCTACCATCAAGGACTAGCAGCTCCAGTCTACCTGTCAAGGTAAGTAAGAGGAATATCTTGTTTGCCCTGCTGCTGCAGGGCTCAAGGCTGTGCAATACACTCTTTTATGGGTATTTTTTCAAGTGGAGGAGGCAATAACTTCACCTCAGAGACAAAGGAGGGAAGTATTCCCTCTGAGTCCTTTACAGCCTGAGCAAATAAAACAGGGCTGAATGGCAAACTGGCCAGATGTGATACTTCAAGTCAATCTCTTCCATTTTATTCTCCCCCTTCAAGCAAAACATGAAGTCAGTTCTGCACTAAAAATGTGAATTTTGGAATGCTGAGCCTGTAGTACTTATCCATTCCCCTGCCAGCAGTTTCTGTATTTCCTTTTATCATTTTCTGATGGGCACAATTTGAAAAAAAAAAACACAAAACAAGCAGAGAAAGGTTTTATCTAGTTATTGGTAGCCTTTTCTTGAGAAAGAATGCATAATTTATTCTGATTTTGAGGCAATTTTGTACCACGAAGATCCTTGCCAGATCTACTTTTTGGAGAGATCTGCAAAAAGCTTACACATTAAACTGTAATCTTCACTAAATGTGCACTCCATACACTCGCACAATAGAAAGACTGTATTATTACTGTTGGCATTCATCAGGGAACAGACTGAGGAGACAGCTGAGCCAGTACATCAGCTTTTACAGGCTTACATATATATTTATGTCATCCACTTTACAAATGAAAGGGGAGAAAGTTTTATTTCTCAAAGCTTATTTGCCCAGTATTTCGGTATTTTAATAACCCTGGCCCGACGTACCATTAAACAAGCAAGGAATGGAACTTTCTTGGGAATACGTACGGGCATGGCATTGTTGAGGGTGTTGTTGTAGACACAGGCTCTCAGTGAGTAATCCAGCATGCAATTTTCAAACAGCTGCAGTGATTCTGCCACTTTCTCGTGAAAATCTTCCACAGATTTATTAGCACTTGCAAAGTACAGATAATCGGAGTACAATCTGCAAATGAGAGATGTGTAAGTAGATAGCAGATGAAAAGAAAGAAGGTTTATTTACATGACAATAGCAATGGCAATTACATGAATCGAGGGAAAGAGTATATGTGTGTAACATTGCCCCACCAACAGCCTGTTCTGCCAGCAACGCATTTTCTGTTAATTTTGATGAGTTTTGGCTCAGAGTAACATCCACTCTAAGGAGATGCTAAACATCATCCCCACTTCAAGGTCAGCATCCCTTGAGAACCTGACCCTAGTAATGCCCTGAGCCAGTGTTTTCTCCTAAAAGCAAATTTTTCAAATGTATATACTTTAAATTTGTGTTATCTATGAACAGCAGAACTGGTCTCAGCTGATATTGGTACCCCTCTCTATTTGGTGCTCCACACTGCCATGGAGAGAAGCAGTCCTTTTCTCAAAAGTTAAAGTGGAAATCAAAACCAACAGAGGAATGGAATGGGGCAGAAAGAATGGTTTTTTATGTGATTACCAAGTTGCCCATCACCAAAAATACAAAAAAGCCCATATTTCCTAGGTTTTGCAGAAAGCTCCATCTCCAATCCCATATTGTTTCTCTGCTGACTTTCCATTAAACCCTTCCAAGTTACAGCATTCCACCTTTTGGATATTTTTAAGCCGAAATATGACAGCTAGGTGAATGGTTCACATTTGCAGCCCCAAAGCAGTCCCACCCCTGCTCTGAGGACAGCAGAGGTGGTCCCGTGTGCGTGGGCAGCTTGCAGACAAGCAGAGCCTCTGCCTCAGCTGCTGCTGTGAGCAAGAGCCATCAGCAACAGGAATGTCTCCGAGTTACAGCAGAGGAGTATCCCCTCATCACACATTTCTAGCACATTTTACAATTACTTAATATCACCTAAAAAAAGATTATCTACATTCAAGTCCCCTTGGGTGGTGGTGGTGGGGAAACAACCCAAAACCTACAGGCAATACAATATCTACTTTAGCTTTAATCCCTGAAACCTTGATTAAACCTTTCCAAGATAAACATGGTTCAAAGAGACAGAGGAAATGCTCTGACATGGCATAAATATTACATTGTGAATCATCTGCTGAACATGATATTTTAATTTTCTTTCATATCTAGACTTAGAAACTATGAATGGAACTCCAACCAGGCTTTTGGAAACAGCTTCGTAACACTTGAGGAGTCCCTTCCTTGAGTGTGTTTGCAGCACAAATATTACGCCTCCATAGCACCCAAATCTTGACACAATTCCAGAAATCCTAGAGAACTTCCAGTCTCTTTCAAAAAGCATGAGTTTCTAAGAAATTACCTAAAAAATCTGTTTATTTAGGTCCCATTTTATTGCTGTAGTAACCTTTTGTATTGCATTTAGTTTATTTATTTTTAACTCCCTTAGATTTCCACAGGTACTTAAAAATTCATCATTTAATTTGGAAAGTTTAGGCCCTAATCCAGCAAAGCACTTAAGCACAGGAATAGCCCCTCTGCACTCATTATTTATGCTAGTGTTTTGCAAGAACAGGATTTTAATTCCCACGTGAAACAAATGAAGACTCTCTGTTCATTTGAAAAGGAAGAAAAGAGGTACATTTGTTGCAGGATGCTCTTAATTAAATTTTTTTAATATCTTTTTCTAGAAGAAGAATCACAGCAAACTATAGAAGATGAGGCAGAGGCAACCACTACTACCTGCAGGAGTCACCAACTAAGAAAAAGACTCTTGATTTTTGACCAGTTCTCCCCAGTCTGGTAAATACAGTTGGAGTTTGTTTGTTTGTATAAAAAAAACTGTCTTATCTCAGAGCAGAAGGAAGGTACTGGGCTTGGGTGAGAACGATCAGGCAGCCTCTTTCAAAGTGATGCCCACCAGTGCTCGAGGACCACAACCACGGCAACACGTGTGCCCTCTCCCTCTGCCATAATAGACCTTGGATCCCTTGTGCTGCACCCATCGAAGAGCCACCCCACCACCTCAAGGTATGAGGATGAGCTGGGGAGAAACTAAGGGACAAAACCAGCCAACTTCAACTAAATTAGGCAGACAGCAGGACCTCCTGCTTGCAGAAGAGTGTGTATGCCAACAAGACGCTGGCTTGCCCACCTTGTTCCAGGGCAGGCAGGACTGACCACTCCTGACAGAGGAGGTGAAAAGCTTCATGCTGGGGGAAATCAGCCAGTAGGTATCATGTACAGCATAGGCTTGGCTTTACTTTTACTTAAAAAGGTTTAATATAACTGCTTAGTATTTCTAATCACCCATTAAAATAAACGCATCATTTTTAAGACTTGCTGACATCTTATGGAAAACTATGTTCTTGAAGACAAGTTCTCTCTCTGCAGGGCAGTTGAGATTTTTCTATATTTCTTTCCATCTGTTTTTAATTCTGGGGACATCTGTCTGGAAATAAAACCTTTGCCGATTAGGATTTCAGCTGTTCCGGTTACTTGGAGTCATTACCCTCAATCACCATCCATTACAATGAAATAACGACGCCGGTGACACCCACCGTCACAAACCTTCCTGCCCTTCAAATTTCCCTCATTGGGGGCTAGACCAGACCCTGGTCCCAGGCCCTGTGCAGCATCCATGTCCTCCTGGCTCCTGCAAGGCAACTACCTAGTTGCCCTGTGTCGCCGATAGAGCTGCCTGGGGCTGCCCTTTCTGCTACAGCTGCTTTTGCTCCTGCAGTTGAAATGAGCTATCAGCCACAAGGGCATAGGGAACCGTAAACAAAAAGAAACCAATTTGTCATAAATACAGTAAGGAGGATGAAGCTGAGATTTTATCTCGCCCTTACTAAAGCTGGCAAAGAGCTACACCCCCATTACAGAGGGTGGTTAAAGCAATCGGGGAATTTGTCGGTAATTTCCACGAGGAAGCCACTTCAGCCAGCTCTCTCACATAAAATTACCATCTGTTAAATCCTGAGGTCAGGAGACGCCATTCAAATTTGAGGACTGCATTTCTTGACACGGGAGATGGGAAGCACTCGCACAGCTCTGCCTCTCACCAGCAGCTGAACCCCACGCCTGCCCTTCTCCTGGTGCCTGAGCCCTCACCAGAGCCTGGTGCCCATCACCATCCACATTCCCCTCTCCCCTTTCCTGGGTGTTTCTTGGATTTGCCCTTGATCACTGATCTAGCTCTAAGCATCCTGAATATCCCTACAGAGAGAGGGTCTGGTCATTTTGGACTCGGCCTCCATCCCCTCCACCCTCCCCATTACCCTCATCGTCACTCTCCTCCTTTGGAGGACACCGTGGAAAGAAACGCCCTAAAGATCTAGAGGAAGATCAGAGATAAAAAGTGAAATGCCAGTGGAAAGGAGGACATTCGTAGCTAACACAATGGGAAACAGAGCCCACACCTCTGCAAAAGTAGAGCTTTTCTACTGCAGACGAAGCCAGGAAGACCAAGGATGAACTCCTGAGCAGCTGTTAGCTATGCATGAGTGTTGCATCAAACATTTTTAAGATTAAAAAAAGGTTGTATCATCTGCTGAATCTGGAGCTATTTGCAATCTTTTAATTATTTTGAACAGCATGTCCCTTGAAGACATAAACCTTATAACTTAACGTGAATTGAAGCATTTCCCAGGACCACTTACGTTGAGACAAGTAAATGTAGTGCCCCACTCAGTCTAGTGGGCCCTGCTGAGAACCATATTAGGACATATTATCCCAGGTAATAGTGTTGTATTGCATTTGATAACCTATAAATTATATTTTTCAGAGTAGCTCAGGTGTCCACACGTGGCACTCGCTTTGGCATTTATGCTCACGTGCCCCTCTTTAAAACACTATCACAATTACATCTGCCAAAATACACAGAACAAAACCCCTTGACAGCTCTCGTCATAAACCAAGTAACTCCATCAAATACCATGTGAACATTTATTTGCATCCAAGAGAGAGAGGGTAAATAAAATTATTACAGTAAGAAATTTTTTCTTGCATATTTTAGCAACGTGATCCTTGCTCACCTTTCAACTGGGTCTCTCAGCATGATGATAAGTTTGGCATTTGGCTGGAAGGCGTGGATGAAATCCTGGATTAAGAAGGGAGGTTCTCCTTCAGTACTGTTGTCGTAAAAGAAAATCCAAGCATTGTTGTCCCACATCGTCGAGGCACTGGCCTCCCCTGGAAATTAAAAGGCATCTCTGCTAGTAACTCATTTCATTCTTTGTAATGGAGAGAAAATTAGTTGAATTTTTAACTTGTGTAGGCTGTTTAAAATTCACTTTATTAATTTCAATATACCTTGATGGTCCTTACAAATTAATGTGGCTAATGGTCCTCAGAGCCAGAGCAGTCACAGCGCCCTGTGCTTTTGTGAATAGGAAAGGTTTATGTAATTTCACCTGAAATATCATTGTCTGCTAACCACACCGCTTCCTGTGGTGGTTAACACATGCAAATATATTTGATCTGGGCTGGAAGGGACTGCTTGGGGTTTTGGCCCACCTTCCAGCGAGGAGGCAGGAGCTCAGCGCTGCTGAAGACCCTCCTCCAAGCTCTCTGTAGCACCCCAAGGCTTGGGTTTAATGCCCCTAACCTCAGAGAAGCAGGTTGCTAACAAATTATATATTTTGACAACAACAAACTATAAAGACAAAAAAGCAGAAACCACCACTCCGGTGGATCAATAGTGTTTATACATTCTAAACAGGAGTCATTGAGTACATGGGAAATATTGGGGGAAAAAACCCGCACTAAGCAGCTGAATTGTGTCAATGCAGTTTGAAATACCTCGTTTGAGAATTATCCATATCGGAGCTTTTTTATATAACTGCAATTATTAATGTAGATTAAGCCAAATATAACTATTTACTACTGATGAGACAAAAAGTCTATAGAATAAATAACGCATTTAGTTAAACGCCAGATTCTGCTACCCTTTGTTTCTGAAGAATCTTACTCTGAAAATAATGCTACAGGGAGAAACAGTCAGTAATATCTCTGCCAGGACCCAGTATATGATGTTTCAGCTGCTAAATAAATGATCTGATACAATGTTTTGAATTGCTTAATCTTCCCTGTCTTTTTAAGTAATACTGGCATTTATGTAGCACACTACTGTTTAATAAAACATATACAGAAGCTTTTTGGAAACTTCCACTCTTTGACAGTCTAATGAGAGCTAATTCTTGGTAATGAGATTTTTTTGAATCAAAAGGAATGAGATGAAAAAATAATGTTGTAGGCTTATAGACTTGCACATGATTTCCCTTTTTTTTTTTTCTTTTTCTCCTGGGAAAGTCCAATAAAGATTTTAAAAGATGGCCAAAACCCAACATGAAAAAGGTACTGGCTCCGAACTTCAGTGGAACATAATGTGATTCATTAATAAAGCCTGGGAGTTGTTAGAAAACACATTAATCTTCTGTCATGTTGTTTTTACCTCTTTTCAAAAGGAGGAGATCAGGTCCATTGGCTAAAGCCGGGTGTCCACAACAGCCCTGCTTTTCTATTCTAAATTAATTAGCCAAAGCACTGCCTAACCATTGGTGGGCTCTGACTTGTCAATTAAAACTCAATTAGCTCAGCTCCCACACTGAGCATAGCAGGAAGACAAAAGACTAAATGTAGGCCGAGAGCTGAGACAGCCTTACCACAACACCATCAGGCAGGTATTTCTGCACTATCACAAGATGGTGTAATGCACATGGGTACCAGCACTTGCACACACGGATTTACAGAACAGCACACTCCCGGGATGAGACTGACCTTGGAAAGTCACCGCCACATCTCCGTGATGGGAATGGCTTGGCTTAAACTGCTCCCTCAAAAACATCTGCCTAAATCAAGCCAAAGATTGAAGTCTACAACCTCATCCAGCCATAGACTTCCATCCAGCCATCTATTCCTCTCTGGAATATTTTTTTTCTGATCTTCCTTCATACGTCTCTGCTCATTTACAAAAAAAATGGGCAGATTCTCTTAACACCATGGACCAGACCAGTTCACAGACATTGTTCCAGCTGGATCAATTGCCACCACCAAAAATCTGCAGGCAGAGCATGAGCAAGGGAAGATCACAGGCACACAACCGAACCATGCTAAAGCATCAACAGGCACTCAAGGTGCTGCTCTAATGCTGTCAGTCCAGGGTAGCCTGGGTTCAGGAAGACAAGTTTTCCCAAAACAAGACACCTGTCAAGAATTAAGTCGGAGGTGATATTAAAAAAAAAAAAATGAAAAAAAAATTCATAATTCTGGTCCCTGCTTATAATTTTAATTTCCTGAAGCAGCCAAAAATACTCCTGACAATTTGACAGTGTTCCTTTCTGTTCTATAATGCAGATTTAATATCTGCAAAGAGAATGAGCTATACTAAACATGAGATAAAGTAATCATTGCTATGTGATTCTGTTAAATTACTGCAGTGCAACCAAAAATATGTTAATTTTCTTATGGACTTAAAGAACATATGAATTACTAAATTGCCAAAACAACAGATGTATAACCTCTTTATTCAGTCATTAATGGGTTAAAACCTTACTGTGTTTTCACAAGACATTCCTCTGAATTTATCCTATTAATGATCCCAAATAAACAAGTCCTGCTCAGAACGCCTCAGGCTGGATCAGTGTTGTCCTCTTTGGTTTGTCTCTAAGCAGATGTTGGGGTTTTTTGGGAAAATGCAATTATTACCCACTAAGTATAATATCCAGAGAAGCTTAAATTTTCAAAATAATGTAACATGATGAACTACTGAAATGTTTTTAGTTTTAATTCTATTTTTCTTTCTAGTCATCTTAAATAAAGAAATATAGAGGATTCCAAACAAACCTGATACTCGTACAGATTCATTTTAGACTAGCTAGCTTTGTTTTGTTTTTTTTACCAAGGTCATAAAAGACTGACTTAATGAGTATAATAATTCAGGACTTTTCCTGTAAACTTAATAAGAAAAGCGAACAGAACATTAATGAAACAAGAAATGAGACTACAGGAAAAAGAAACACAAAGTGAACTCTAGAAAAAGCTGCAACAGGAGGTAAGTAATCAAAGATGTACATTACCAATTAGATTAGTGAATTTAATTAGTATAAGCACTTCATCCATGAAAGGACAGGAGATGTTATTGTAAATAGGAGGAAAATCTGCAGATGTCCTCGATGGCAACATTTCTTAAGACTCCATCTGCAAATTTTGCTCCATGTTGAATAAAGAGAATGATAGACTTAAATGGAGGCTGAGGAAGAATTGAACAACTGTGTCCATAGCCAAGTTGCTGGTTTAGACAGTATCAGACATCATCACCATTTCATCCAGACAACAATAGTTTAAAATTTTTTGGTTAGAATGAGACCCCAAAAAATTATTCTCAGGGTATTCCCTCTGAGGGCAGGCAGCAAAAATCTTGTCTATGTTTTCTGTAGAACAACTTCAGGCCAACTTGAAAAGTCTCTTTTCAACAGGGGACTGTTTCTTGCACAACTAGTATATTCATGGAATGTGACTGGTTTCCCTGGGAAATTTTGAGGTGACAGAGTAAGCCTGGTACAACTCTCTCCCCTCAGTTTTCTGGTTTTAGCAGACAGCAAGAGCAGAACTCAGAAACTTCTGATGGTGTTCCTCATGGGCACTGTAAACTGGTGGTACCATGGACCACAGTGGATGAACACAGAGTGTCTTGGAAAGCCATCCAGGGATCCCTCTCTAAAGCCCAATCCTAACCACAGACTGTGTTGCTGTACAACACAGCAGCATTTCTAAACCATTTTAAATACTAATCAGGTAATTTAATACCAACTGAAACTGTAAGATCATCTTCAAATAGTAACCCATACTGTGCCTCCGGGTTCATCGCTTGAAAAGAAATACCGCCCAAGGTTGCTTCAACTTGACTCTGTATGTTCCTGCTCTTGAAGCTTGCATTATCTTTGCTGTTAATAAAGCAGCTCAGGAGTTTAATAATATTTATTTCAGTCCACTGTAGGCTACATAGACATGATGACACAAAAAATGGTGGTCCTTCTTCCCACATATATCTTACATTGGGACTTGGGAAGAGGCACTTAGAGCTGTGTTGGTATCATGGAAACAGTCTCCAGTCAGCTAGAGGATTCCTACAGCACCCACGGAGTGTTGCAACTCTACAATTAGTGTGTTACCCCGCACTAATTGCTACAGCATTTGAACCTGAAGCTACAATCCCATGGCTCCAGGCAAACCCCTTGAAGTGAAAACAAAATGAAAGCAATGTCTGAAGGAGTCTCCAAGGTCATCGTCCCTCTTTTTCTTTAAGATGATTTAATTAAATGCTGATGTTCATCAGACATTTATTGCATGCTCAGGCATTTTCTAAAGATAATCACAACTTCTTAACAAAGCGAGTAACCACCCTCCAGGAAAAGGCAAGAACTTCCTCTCTACCCACGCAGAGCGGGGCAAACCAACATCAGGGTCCCTGTGCTGTGAACCCTTCACACCTGGGGAAATGCCTCCCAGCTACAAACCCAACCTGGAGCTCCAAAGACATAATTCCAGAGGCTGGATTTGCCCTACCAATTATGATGCTGTTCATCTTGCCGTGCTCTTTCGCCGCTTCGCTCTGCAGCACACCCTGAATCTGATGTGCTGCCAAGTCGAACAAATCGAGGTAATCTTCCACCGGGTAGCGATCGTGAAACCCATCCCTCAGACGAATGATTCCTAAAAAACAGTGAAAAGAGAGAAGTTTATAAAAAAAAAAATTAAAAAAATAAATAAATAGCAGGGCAAGATTAACTACTGGTGTAAAGATGGCTTCACTGACACTGTTCGCACTGATCCACCTAACCTCAGCACAAAATTAGACGGATGAAGTGTAACACTCAGATAAAAGTGCCAATAATGAAGTAGCTGAGATTCAAGATACTATAGGATTAAGCCATAAATTCATGGTGATAGGAAAAATCTAAAGTGTTCTGTTTTATAGTTCCTGCATGAATAGCTTGCATTTATTTCCTTCTAAATTTAGCTTTTGGAATGAATATAAAAGACCAGATTCTGCTTTCATTGCACCAGTATAAATTGAAGTAATATTGGACTCCCACTAGATTTACTGTACTGAGATTCAGAACAGGCTCGGATGCCAAATATGCAAATCAACATGCACTTATCAAAATCAGAGAACTGGGAAATCATTCATATTTTTGTCATTCACAAGTATGAAAACAAAGCTCCAAGACAGCATCTTATTTTTCTCTTCCCTCTGCCTACACTCCAGAGCGTGTTCAGTATCACATTCTCCCTGCATTTCTCAGCATCTTGGGCCACATCCGTGATTTTTATACTCCTTTTACCACTCTTTCCAACTCTAGGCTCACTTCTCCACTTTCTGTACGTGCTTCCCGTGCCTGCCTTTGCATTCTTTCTTCTTACCATACCACAAGAGAGTTTCTCAGGTGAGCAGAGGTCAAGGACAGCAGCAGGAAGTCAAGGGAGCAGGAACAAAGCTAAGAGTATAGAGCAGGACTTCTCAGCTCTCCCTTTCCTCTTCTCCCAAGGCCAATAATTACCAATTATGTAAGAGAAAAGTTCAGAAAGGGAGTTCTTCTGTCCATTCTCTCTGATTTTCACCATTAGGAAAGTGGCATTTAATGAGGGTAGAAGAAAGCTCAGCAGTGTATTTTGGCTTGTTTTGAGGGTGGAAAACAAGGTACATGCATGGTGCTACAGACTGTCTTGGTCCGTTGCCACCCCACTCATGGGAATAGAAATTGTGGCTAAGACTCAGGAAAGAGAGACAGTCAAGCTGGGACAAAGTCCTGTAGAGCATGAACCATCCCAGCAGAAGAGGAAAGTGGTGATTTGCGAAATGGGGCCTCCCCAGGAGGGCTGTTAAGCTTCAGCTGAAATTAGCCAGTCTCATAAAATTCCACTGAATCAGAGAATGCCATAGAACAAAGAGACTTTCTTCTCCAGATAAAAGTTACAAACTAAACCAAGTTAATTGCCAGGAGCATAGGAGTCATACCCACTAGCTGGCTTACAAAGGGGGCTGTTTCAGTTTCAGTTGTCATATTATCTTTTTTTCCTTTATTTTTAAATACTAACCATTAGCTAATGTGCTGTTTGGGCAGAGAGAAAGGTCTGAGCCAGCAGGAGCAAAATTTAATCTTCTGTTCTCCATGGCAGACAGCCTGAGACGATGATGGGAAGGTCATCTCAACAGATCTCCCTCCCATGACATACCAGGCTCTGCAGTCTTTCCTCATTCTTCAGCTTTACAAAATAACTTCAAAAAAATCCAATTATGCAAAGAAAGTTCTCTTCAAGTCTGCACTTGGTCCCCAGTGGCTGACCACAAGATCATGCAAGTGGAGAGTTTGTGAATGCCAGCACAGAGATAGGAATGTGTCCTTGTTCTGAAAATATATATACTCCAGCCTGATTTCTTACACTCTTCTGCCTGTTTGGTAGGTTCCTTTCTGAGCTTTAGTGATTCCAGTCTTGCTTTAGTGAGTCTGGATGCCCTACGTCCTCCAACATTAATTCCAAACATTTATGTTGAGACTACTGTTGATGTAGAGAACTGTTTAGCATGAAGTATTTTAGCCTAACAGATCGGTTCAGTTCAGCCTTTCCTGCCAGCACTCCTCATGGAAGACATGATTTTCCACAGATGGTTTTGCTGACAGTCCCTGGATCTATGCACCCAGAGACAAGCAGCAGTGGAAGGCATCCAAGTCTAAAATACCCTTTTTTCACTGATCTGACTTTTCACCTTCAGGTCAGGGGGAAATTCTTCTCATTTGTCTTCAGTCAGCCACTGACCATGATGAACGAGTGCCTTCTCATGGGACTTTAAGGGACACCATGATGAGACTCTTGTTTGACTTTGTAACTCACCCAGCTCCCCCCTTCACACCGGTACCTCCTAGGAGTCTCCTAAACTGGACCAAATTATCTCAAAAGCAAAACTGTGTTTTCATCATATTGCTTTAACTCTTAGTTTATAACAAACATTTAGAAAATGTCTAAAAAAGTACTTTAGCCACTTCCTTACGCATTTGCAAAGGAAAAACATAAAAACTCTAACAACACAGCAAAATTATTTTGCTATGAGAAATATGAAATCCCAGCTCTGTGACTGAGCCCTCCTCCTCACTGAGCAGTGAGGATCAAAGCCCCCTTCTGCAGGAGCTCAAAGGTTCTTCTGGGCTCCAGGGTACAGGGAAGGGATTTGGAAAGAGCAACACCACATGCAGGAGAAATAAAGAATTGAAGGTACGACCCTGAAATAAAGAAGAGAAGCAGCACTGCTGGTGTCCTGATCCCTCAAAAAGCGTCCTTCCTTGCTGTCATTAGAAGAGACAGCTTCCCATTTCAAGGAAGCTTAGAAAAGCACCAAAGGAGAGTAGTGACGCAAAGTCCTTGTGAAATGATCTACCCCACGGTGCTAGGTTTTACCTTGTTCCAGAGGCAGTGTCTGCAGTAAAGCAACAGCAAATTGGAAACAGAATTGAAGACAATTTCACTGTAAAATAACCAGTATCTTCCTCTTGGAAACAGTAATATCACTGAAAAGCCTTTGGTCTTTCATATTAAAGCCATACCAAGTCAGAGCATACAGGCACTTAACAGCTAGACCCAACAGTGGGAAAATCCAGAGCCTGGGTGGAATACAACAGGCATTATATGCATCTGCGTTTAGAGGAAAGCACTAAGCCCACAGCAGAGGCAGGAACTGAAACTGGGTCTTCTGCATCTCATCTAGTCTCTAACCACAAGATTGACCTTCCTTGGCACCCAGGAAAGAGAGAACAAGACAGACATAAACACTTCAGATGGATAAAATGATGCTCTCACTCCCAGCGCCCTCAGACACCCTTTGAAGGTGCAATCATGAGGAGTCGATGCATCTTGCTCCAGCAGGCCATAACCTCAACTATTCAAGTTCTGCCTTCAGAGAGGAAGGGTCACTTCATGAAATATTGATGTCACCCAGGAAAAGAGCATCAAAAGTATGTGCATGTTCCTTGGTGTGAGACAGCTTTCTCATGCAGAGCATCTCTACTGCTCATCTCTACTCCTTGACTGGAGCTGCAACACTAACAAACGTCCTACAACAAAGCGCTGTTGTATTTATTGAACCATAAAGACTGAAGCCACCCACATTTCAAACACTGACCCGTCATTTATTCACGTAAGAAAGGCTTTACAGAATTTCACAACACCCTGCTATTCTTTAAATCTCCCACCACAATCTAATAGTTTCTCTTCCTGCTTTTACAAATTCACAGGGTTGGTTCTATCTAGTGTTTTAATATTTTTCCTAGCTTTTCCGAACCACTGCAAATAAACCAAATGAAATGTACATCATCTCAAAAAGTTTAACCCAAAACACAAAGAAACAAAGGCAGGCTGCAACCTGTTGAGCATCTACCACTTGGATTTTTCAAAACTACTAACTCCAGTGGTTTCATGGTAAGCCAATATGGAGCAAACCCATAAATATCATCCCAAATCTATAAAAGAAATGTCAAAGTTTCATAGAGACAAGTCGCATGAATACCAGAGGATGTGTTTACTCACCAAACCGTTTTCTTGTCCACCAGTGTGGCTCTTTGATTGCTGAGAACCGAACATCAGGGTGCAGCCTGAGCCGGTCGTACAGGTCCGTGGTCCCACACTTGGGCTGGCCAATGATGTAGAAATGGGGGAGACAGCGCAGACGGTAGTGCTTGTCCCTATAATGGTACAAGTGGTTCCAAAATACCTTCCTGAGGTAATCAAATATGGTTCGAAAGCGCTTTGAATACAGTGCATAGGAGTTTGTTGCATAAGGATCCGTGGTTGTGTTTCCTCTGTACTCTTCATACCAACAAGGGTTC
Organism: Tringa tobata; assembly: GCA_033628505.1. Classification (NCBI taxonomy): domain Eukaryota; kingdom Metazoa; phylum Chordata; class Aves; order Charadriiformes; family Scolopacidae; genus Tringa; species Tringa tobata. The sequence continues at coordinate 2,944,756 of JAHREE010000099.1, forward strand.
TTGCTATTTGGAAGGAATTTATTAGGAATTACTGAAAACACCTGCAACACAAAGAACAACAATTTCAGTCAAGGCAGCAAAAATTGACAGTTTTAATTTTCAAACAACATAACAGAAGCACTAATTGGAAATTTTTAACCCTTATTTTTTTAATGACAAAGCTGACCTAACTTATTTCTTCTGATGACTTCTTCTTCTGGAACCAAATTCTGCACAAAGAGTTGGACTGGGAGAGGAGTACATTTAGAAATCCTTTGATTTTAAGGCCAGAAAGGACCTCAGTAATCCCCCAACTCACCTGCAAACCCAAGAGTTAATTTTTAAAGCCAAACATGTAATACTCAAATCAAATTAACTTCCAGTTTTTAACTCTGAAATACAAGGTTTGAAATGACTGCATTTTCGGGAAGGCACACTAGTAATCAGTTATTAGAACAGCTCCTTTCTTATATTTATAATTTAAGGTGACTGGCAATTCTAAGTCAGAATGATTTCGCATGAGGCAAGATAAAAATTCAATGGGATTGTACAGCTATCGGAAGACTGCCTGGTTTTTTGTATCAGGTGTCAAGACCATTTACAGGTAACTCATTGCTTTTGCACACAACTCAGGAGGACATGATTTATAATATCAACTTTTCAGCTGGTGTAAATCAAGAGACTCAAAATGGTGTAAATCACTATACGAACATCTGAACACATCAGTTGCTCTTTTTTTTTTTAATCTCAGTAAAAGATTGACTCAAAAGTCTTGAAATAAGCAAGTATACAGCAGTTTCAGACACACTTCAATTCATACTCACATGTGGCTCTTGTTTCCTCAGCTCTTCTAAATCAGGGCGCTGTCTTGTTATAAACTCTATCTTTGAAGTAATAGTGTCAATAATTAATTTGATGCTTGGATAATCCTTTACATATGAAATATTCATTTTAGAAGGCTGGTAATGGTCTTTCATGTCACTAAGGCTTTCATTGTCCATTAAGCTTGGATTGCTAGTAAAAGCTCCGTAATGGAAGGGAGATGGTATTAGCAACAGGCCATGCTTGGCTCCAGTCAGTATGTAGGATGCCATCACTAGAGTCATTATAATCAACCCAAATATTAAGCTGCATAGCTTCCCCTTCCTCAAGCAGAAAAATCCATTCCAGCTTTCACTGTGATCAGTCCTTACTTCCAGAACTGCAAGCAACTTCATCTGCTTGCTATCGGCGTACAAAGGGATCTTATTTTCTCCTTTGCAAACAGGACACTTCTGGTTGTTGTGATTAGGTCCACGGCACCTGAAACACTGTCTGTGCAAGTCATTTGGTAATAAACGTATGCAACAATTAATGCAATACCTCATATTACTACTGTTAAACTCCTGTATTAATGAGCCAAGCACAGGCATAAAAATGTTTCTGAAGCATATGAGTCATCTTCTGTAAGTCTGAAAATATTTAATTCCTTGAGTGATTCTATGACGACTCAGCAACGCAAAAGGACAGGTTTCAACCAGAATAGTTAAAAGTACTCAGAAAGTGACAAGTGTCATATAAAGGGAAAAAAACAAACCAACAACCAACACACAAAAATAGATGTACTGCGGACGTGGCTTCCAAGAATTTGGCTCAGTAAGAGAAATGTGGGGGAAGTAAGAATCAGCTAGAAAACTGGCTCAAGTTTTTCCCATTGAACAAAATGAAAAGGAATAAAAATCGTTACGTAGCATGAAAATATGCAAAAAATAAAAATAACTCATTGTCCACCGATTTACACTGGAAAAGCAAATATGGGTAGAAATTCCCAGGTATTCTTAAAACAAGCGTGTTCCAAACGAGACTGCTGCTACTCGAAGCTTCATCTTCCCAGAGATGACTTCATAGACTTGCACTGTACAACCTAAAGAAAGAAAGACATAGAGATAGATACACGCAGAACAGCAGACATAATATCTACCTTCACCTTCCTTTGAAGCCATAGTGAAGTACAATCTGTCACAAGTAATTTCACAACTTTATTTGAAGGATGTCTTCTCTTTTCCCAATATATTAATTACAGCACTCACGATATTAAACCCAGGAAACGTCTGGCTTCAAGTTCACAGCCAGCTGCCCTTTCCTTTCAATCACCCGTCTGCTCGCATCAATGAAGAGCTGCCACCACAGGTAACACTACACAACTCCCCTCAGCTGCTTGCTAACCCATCCAACAGATCTTAATCTGCTCTTTAAATATGGAAGAATTTTTGGACAGTGTTCAGTAACACCAGTTTAAATATTTGTGTCTGTGTGGGGACCTTAAATTAACTCTCCTGAAGTAGGGTAGGACCCTAGCTAAGAGAACAAGGCAGCGAAAAGACAACCACCTCCTTTCAAGTATATGAGATAAAAAGCCAAACAAAAACCCCAGAAGTCACAAATAAAACATTCAGCAAATGAAGGGATTAAATAATAGACATGAATAAAGGCTCGTGAGAGGTTCTCTGGTTTCTGGACCAAATGATTCTGGGACAAGAGGCGCCACCCACGACGCACTGCAAAGCCACCAAGATACTTTCAGCACTTCTAGTCAAACATGTTTTGAAAACATAGTACCCACTAAAATGGCGAGATATGTTACTTAAATGAATTGCACAGTGAGTGCTGCAACTTCGAGGCAACACCCTGGATCCAGCAAATCCTGTCAATGGTGTGCACTTTGGTACCAGAGAGGTTGTGCAGAAATCAGCTCTCTATTTTGAGAAGCCAGATTATCACATACAAAAGTTCACAGGAAATACACCTTCTTCTATATACTAGAAAATACTTTTATTTTCTAGAATCACTTTTCGGGGGGAACTAAAAACAGGAAGTGTTTTTAAAAAAAAATCTTGAAAAGTCAGGAGCAAAACAACGAACTGGCATCTGATGAAAAGGAAAAGAAAAAGATAGGGAAAACCTAAGGGGCAGTAGCAACGTATGGCTCTGACTGGCAACTTCTATTTTGGCTTTTGTCACCTCATAAAGACAAAACTTCCTTTTAATCCCTAGGAATGAAGATATTGTATGCCTCCAGTGCTGTGAGGAGTGCAGAGGAAATAATGAAAATAGAGACAGTTCAAAAAAAGACTAGGAAAAGAGAGAATGGAGATGAGGGACCTCACAGCACCTCTTAAAAAAGATCCACAAAGAAGAGACTACAAGTTACAGTAGCAGCTATAAAAAGATCTGGTAACCAGAAGGTACCCTATAGCATCACTTCAATTAAATGTATCATGTGCTATACGTTTGTTTTCTTGTAACCCTTCCATCCTGAACTACTCCACTTTGACACCCAGTGAGTATCTCAACACTCTGCCAAGACCTCTGCCCTCCTCCTCCTTGCTGTTTATTTTCAGAGGGACTAGTAACTACGCACTGTTTATTTAGGAAAAAATACAATTTATTTTCCAGTCCTCTTTTAACAGGAATCTGAAACTTGCTCAGTGACACTGATTGAACAGATTTAGCTGAGATAGATTTTACAGAATCAGTTCAAGACTTAGGTATTTGACATTAATTCTCGATTTTTTAAGAAGAGGTATCAGAGATACATTAATGAATACAGAGCGCAGAATCTTAGTTTCTGTCCCATCTTACATCCATTTGTATGTTCATAAAATGGACTAGAATTTATTGAACCCTTCCCAGGTGCAGACACTTCTCATGAAACTCCATTACAAATATTAAAAACTCAAGGAAAAACCATGTTAACTACATCTTTGACAGTTGAGGAAAATGCTGTAGCAGGAAGCTGATACAAGTGAAAAAAAGAAAAAAGAAATATGCTTAGGCTACAGTAAAACTGAGATGTTAATCACACTAGTCATGAGGGAAAATTTAATGTCCCACCAGCAACCATAACTCTGCCAACTTATGCATATGCACTACAAGAGGCTGCTTAATTAGATGATCAGTTTGACGACCTACCACAGGGCAATATGACATATTGCTCAGCTAATAGAATAGAGACGTTGCTTTTCTTTCTTTTTTTTTTTTTTTTTAATAACGGCTAGTTGCAAACATATCATTTCACATTATTTTCCACTGTCATGTTCATGTAATAAAATAAAACCAACTGTAACAAACACATTAAAGTGAAGATATAATTCTCCACTACCATTCCCTTCTTTTTACCAAGAAATTTTTAATAAAAGTTAATTCCCCAGCCTTTTACCATGCAATGAAGGATGCTCACCAGAAGGCCAGGAACCTTCCCCAGCATAAGCAGCCCTCGTTTTCCTCTTCCACCCCAAAAAATCAAGACACCTACAGCATCTTTTTGTTGCTGTTTCTTCCATTCAAAGTTTCCAGTAGTCATAACCACAGATATACTTCACCTTTATTTATTTATTTCAATATAGAAAGCAAAAAGATGTGAACTGCAGGCAGAATAAAGGCTCCGAGATTTGAGTTGGTAATAAACCATTTATGTCTTTTTATATTTTAGTTGCAAAACTGCTGTCGGTTCACTGGCAGAATATTACTCTCTTTACACAACAAGCTGTGTCTTTGTATATTGTTGAATAATGTAGCATGTAATTTCCTCTTGTTGAAAAGAATGGTAAATTATTTATGATCATGTCTATATGGCATTTGTCTGTTGTACATAAATGCATAACAGCCCTAACCACAAAGCAGAAATCAACATAAACCTTTTCAAGCTCCTTGTCCAAAAGCAATCCTCCTCGTAAAAATGAGAATACTTTGGGAACCTCCTAAGTAGGAAACATGGATATAAGAGATGACACACAGTGGAATGGGAAAAAAAATGCACAGCTCTCTTAGATTTCAATATATTCCCACTGAAGCCAGGGGCACCTGAACCACTGTTTCAAACTGAAGCGGACTCAAGCTAACAAATATATTTATATCCAACAGAGAAGTTAACAGCAACCAGATGAGACCTTGTCCTTGCTCATTTCCCTGTGCAATTCCATCAGAGGAGGAGCCGTTGGGTGCCCAGGCTGCAGGATGCAGTAGGGAAGGCTGGCAGGTAACACTTGCAGGTACCACAAAAGTAAACAGCACAAGGCAATAAACAGCACAATAAACTACTGAAAATGCTGTATCTGCCGTGTCATTGCCATACAGGAAGCTAAATAGGGTAAAAAGATAAATTCTGCCAAAAATAAAACATGCAAGATTATTCATCATTCACATATAGAAATATTTAAAATTTTGTTTTATTTCTTTTAAATAAACATTTCATAAAATTCCTCCCCTTTCTCTTAAAGGATTGTAAGGGAAGACGGCAATCAAAATGGCTATAAAAAGAAATTACTTTCATATGCTCAGTCATATAACTAAGATTTTCCTCCTCTATGAATAAGATAAAACAGATGGAAAAGATTTTACATGCACACACATCTTCTGGACATCTAAGTTTATGACCTATTTTCAGGTCATCAGCCCTAATATTTAATGTGCTTTCCTTTTTTTTTTTTTCCATAATTCTTTAAAATAAAGATAAAACAAACTTTTGCTAGTACTCTTAAGGCTAAATTTTATACTAGCCTTGTTACTTTTAATCATATTCAGCTTTTTCTCCTGCCACATGAAAGAGCAGCATGCTGTTAACCTATTATAAACACACTTCAAGAACACCACTAACACATTTCTCAGCTTGATGTATAACTGTTTTCCCTGTTTGATGTCAGTGGAGCTACAGCACTTTGTTTCCTCTCTTCACACAATATAATTAAAATGTGGAGCTCATTGAGGCCAAAAGTATGAATGCATTTGAAAGACATTAGACAATTAATGGAGAATAAATCTATCAATGGTTGCTATCCTCAATTCCCAGAAGCCAGAAAGGGATGGGGATCAGAAAAATCTATTAATACCTGTTCTTACACACTTTCACTGAGTATTTAATACTGGCCATGGCCAGAGGCAGAAGGCAGGGACAGAAGTATCTGTGCCTGTTGAAGATTTGAGCTAAGACTGTCCTGTTGGGCAGGTCATAGTCTGAATTATGGATTTCTAAGACAAGTTAGAAAACAATCTACCAGCTCTCAGGTTAGATGGGATGAAGCCCAGGCAAAGCATGCCCCTCAGCTAGAGCTCCCATGGCAGGCTCTGCAGTCTCATAAAACACATTTTCTTTTTTCTTTCTGTCCATTTTCTTATTGCTGCTCACATGAGGCATCACTTCAAGTATTTGTATGTTGATGTTCTTATTAGAGCAGAGAAAAATGGACTCTTTTCCCCAAAGAATCTTATTACTTCTCAGCAAAAGTAAAAAACCAAAAAACTTCAACTATTAATATGTGGAAACGCAAGAGCACTCCACGTTCTTGCTCTGATGCTTCCTTTATGGGAAGAGCTTCAGCTGCTGTGATGTCTGTAATTTTTCTGTGTGATGAGAAGCAGTTGCACCACAAGAAGATACTTCAGCTTAAGCATCATGCAAGGTAGAAAAGAGGAACATGTCCTCTGCAGCAAGGAGCCCTTGCCCTCCTTCTTCTTGTTTAAATAAAAGCTACAGATGCCAAAAAAATAAGCATAAGCACCTTTACCAAGAAAAAAAAAACCCAACCAAAAAACAATAAGAACAAAAAAAAAGGATTAGGCAAAAGATAATACCTCTTGATCTCATCTGAAGATCAACTTCTAAAGGAGCACATGGTTCCTAGTTTAATACGATCTAATGCCATTCTTTGAGTAACCTCTGTGTTGTTTTATCCATAGTCTCCTAATTGTTTTCACTAATCTGGATAAATATTCTTACTGCCTAAGTGCCTTTCCTGTCAAACCAGGGAGATTTGTTTAATTCAAATTCTCAGTTTGCACTGGTGATGTTTTTTGAAATCTTAGAGCAGAGCTAATCCCACACCCTCCACAAACACTCCAAAAATGAGCTTCCCTTTGGTAATATTTCACTCTCAAGAGCTCCTGTGAAGACAGGGCTGTCATTAGTCACCAGAAGATGTAGGTCTCTAAGTGAAACGCTGCCCACAAGCATACCATGATAAACTTCCCATGACTCACATGAAGAGGAATGGAAACATGAAAGGGCAGAGCGAGGCTGGTAGAGTAAAACCTTCATAAAATTTTCATATAAAAAAAAAACCCAGCAATATTTAGTAGCACTGCAGCACAACCACATAATTCCTCTTCCACCTCTCCATCACCCATTGCAACGTGGCCCACGCTGCGGCAGCGAGGACAGGTTTTCTGCCTGTACATCAGCAGTACTTCAGCCAGACACATAAAAAAACCTTGCAAAACTTTACCATTACGGACATTTTTTAGCTCTTGAGCTACCTGGAAGGGTCAAGGATTGAACCAGACTACAGGCTGCACAATGATTTTGCTCTCAGACATTGTCTCTTCAGAACAAGCCAAAGTATTTGTACAAGTGTAGTGGACTATTTGTACAGCGTGAGGAAGTTCATCCTGTGAGTGGGCAGGTTGTACTGTTTTAATAAATAAGCAGTACAAGTACTAAAAACCTGACCTAAAAAAACAAAAGAAAATGAGCTCAAGAAAGGAGAGGAATAATCACAGATTTTCTCTATCCTGCTTTTTGTACACATTTGGCTCCTCAAGTCAACATTTTTGGAAATAAACTTTGCCTGAACTTACATCTATTTACCTCAGAGAAATCAACAAACTGCCAGAAAGAAGATATGTCAATAAAATGAGAATCATGAATCACTGACCTCTACAACCTTCTTGCAAAAAAAAAGAAAAAAAAAAGCTATTGCAATGGTTTAGAAAAGCAGCAGGACTCATTACAAAGCTCAGCAACCTCCTGCAGACTGAAGTTATGTAAAGCCCCACTATTTGCTTCAAAAACCCAATTTAAAAAAAATAATCAATAAACGCAAGTCCCAAGAAATTATATAAACTCACTACGAACGTTTTTAAGGCAATCACTTGAAAAACAGCCACATTTTAAAAGCTAGAATATCTGGTCATAACCCACAACTACACATGGAACCTGCTGAACACTTGTTCAAGTGTAAAATATTCTTTAAAGGATCTGGTTCTGAAACCTTTTAAAGCCAAAGAAAACCTCCTGAATCACCACTGAATCGGCAACCTCACCTAAATAACAACTGTGGCTTATTCCATAACCCAGCTGGTTTCCTTCCTAAAATCTAATCCAAACATGCTCTGTTCCTTCCTCATCAATATACGTCCAAAGAAAATGTGAGAATGGAACAAATTACACCCTCCATTTGAAAAAAAAAATGAAATAAAAAAAAAAAAAAAAATCAGCAAACTCCCCTAAAATCAGGCCAACTGTAGTCATTTCAATGAAATAAGGATCCACTCCTATTATTTGTTCTGCAATGCTCAGGAAATAGTTACTGAGCTTGAATCATCACTCAATTAGGGCATGAACACTGCCTGAATAAACAGATTACTTGAATTAAGGAAAAAAGTTGGGTACAGGGAAGGGGAGCAGGAGACTGTCCTGGATCAGCCACAGCAAGGCCATGCCTTCCCTAGAAACCTGTTAATTACACCTGAAGGCTTGCACGGTTGCCTAGAAATTACCAAAGTCCAGCATCTTGCGCTCCTAACAGGCCACATCCACATGCTTTGATGTGCTCTTGTTTGATTTGTGTATTTAAGTCCTTCCTCTTGTACAAATGTGGAGCAAAATTCTGTTCTCATGTATTTATAAGGATGCTCAGAGCAGAATTTTGCCTACGGTACAGGCTGGCTTCTGAACTCTTGATCAAAACCTGCTGCCCATGATGCGTAACATCTCCAGCAATTCATCTTTTCACTTCACTTCGTTTCTATTCATCTCACATAGTGTCTTGCTACAGGAACACTGACAGATTTATACTGAATATGAAAAAACTGCACATTGTAGAAAAATGTTTTCTTTACACAAATTACTCCAGTACATGTCTCCTCACAGAAAAGCCATTTTAAGCCAGTTTCAGGAATCATTATGCATAGTTGAAGTTTAGCATCTTTTCTGTTTCCCATAGTAAGCAACTTCTCAATATATCCTACACAGTCCTTGAAGTCAGCCCATTAAAACAGAGATAAATCAATGCATCCATCCTGTGGGGCTCACAGATTCCTCTCCCAAAAATCTGGAACCAGATTAAAAGGTTCTGGTATTCAGAATACAACCAGAATTCACATTTATTTAACAAAAACAAAACCAAAAAAACCCCCACCCACCAAACAGTCAGTCTCTCATTAATTTAATCTACTCACTAAGAGACAGAACAGATATAAAATACTGGTGCTAATGGGAGTTAGCTTTTACGCCTTGTTAAGAAAAAGTGTTTTTTCTTAAATCTCCAGAAAGACACCCAATGTCAAAAATAAGACAGACATAAAAGGTTAGATCACTTCCTCATTGATTTAATTCAGTGATCAAATCACTTCTATCGTGATTTAATAGCAGTGAGAATTCTTCAGGCTGAATTTACTGTATTTATTTTCTTTTGTTATGTAGAAAAAAGCAAATAACCAAAGAGCTCACAGTAAGGGATCACCTAAAATACAACTTTGAGTGCAGAGAGCAGACACGATAAGGCTGGTCTTGCCGCCAATGTTTTTATTACATTTTTAATAAGATCAAACAGCCGCTGAAGTTTCATTCCCAACACAGGATATCACATTACTTTACAATAATAGAAATTCTTACCTACACGTTCTTTCAAGGAATAAATCACACTATCCTCCTACAAATCAGCCAAATTCCTCTTGTAAGTACTAATGCAACAGGGAAACACGAAGCGTGAAGGCTGAATCTGTTATGCAACTCTTCCACTCCAGATATTTTTAACAAATAAATCCAGGGGGTTTGGGGGTTGGCAGGTGGGAAAAAAAATATCATATCTAAATACAGCTCCCGTACACCCTGCAGTCAGGCTATAATCAAAAATAAATAAGTACTTATCTTCTGAAAACTCCAGAGGCAAAGAATTGGTCTAGTATTGACAGAGTTCACTTACCAAATGTAGGCTATTTTTTTGTTATACATTTCTTCCTGACAGCTGCCTGTCCTGCTTCGTTTCCAGGCTTCCAAGTCTGCTCCACTGTTGGAGTCACTGGACAGATACTGCTGTAATTTACTCAAATAGCTCTTCTGGAGCAACTTGCTCAATAGAGATATGGGGTTCCCTTCATGCCAAGCTTGGCTTGGTGAGGACAGAGCGCTCGTTTTCATCACATTATCTGAAATCGCTCCCGACAGCCAATTCCTCTGTGTTGGCTACAACGTGAGATTCGGGTGACTGCCTCAGATTTAGGCATCTGCCATCCACACCTTTAGGTGAGAGGGACACCAAAGCCTCCTTGTGCTAAAGGAAAGCAAATTTTCACATTGAGAGTGCCAGCTGACTCCCGTTTGAGGAAGAGACAGAGAGCCAGTGTAGCACAGTTGGGTTTGCAGGAAGAGATCTTTCAGTGCTGAAGATTTATTTTAAGCCCAGGTCTTTGTCTCAAGCATCGATTACTGGTCCAGAACCAGCACGTGGGAGAAAAATGTTCTGAGAATATTTCCATTGGTCCTGCCAAGCATTTTCAGCCTCGGCATGCTGCAAAAGAGTGGGCATTCACAGTTATGTTGCTCTGATTACCATCTTGTTCTTTTTACACATTTGATTTTACTTGATTTTAGCAGCTGCTACCTCAAGTTGATTTAAAGTGAGAAACATATTCTTTCCACCATCTGAAATCTAATACTTACTGCCACTTTGCAAGTGGTATACTGTATGAATTGCTAAATCTTGTGGGTTGTGAGAGATCAGCTGCTAATTTAAGGCTGTGTTTGAGGGATGAATAACATTATATGGAATAAATAGAATATGCATAACGTAATGCCTTCAGTGCCGGTTTATCTCATGGTGTGGCAAAATGTTTTTGCATGCAATAATGCAACCAAATGGTATCTACTAGAATTCATTTGATATACCTTCATGCTTCATAAATAAGCACTCTTTCCGAAGGGGATCAATCTATGTGATACTTAACACGGCTTTAAACACAATATTGTTGTGACAATTCGAGAACAACGTATATGCTAACAGCTGCTCATTTGATTTTTAGTGACTGCAGAGGGATTTCCCTCCACCTCCAAAGTAAATTTTCCCCATAAACTTTACTATCTTAGCACAGTCATCTGAAATTTTTTGTTGTGACTCATATACGGTCCCTTCTCCATGACACATACATTAAAAGGGATGGAAAAACATATCTCATCTGTACATAAGTACTGTGTAAGTACTTTTTCATGAATAGGGTATTTCATCTTTCATCCAGTGCTGAGTGGGTGAAAGGAAACATACACAGCTGCATCCTGAAAAGACAAACTCAGTATTAGAGTCTGTCATTAAAGTTTCTTGTAAATTCAAACAAAAATTAGTCAACAAAAACTATTCATTGATGCTAAATCACAACTGTGGCTTTGTTTCAATACTTTAAAAAAAACCTGTCTTCTTTGCTTAGCAGTAACTTTTATAAATGTTCAACAACTTTAATTCTTTAAGCAAAAACACAGCAGATAAATCTCAGCCCATTAAAGTACCGAGAGGCTACGCATTTGCTCCGAATGAAGTAGATTCAAAATTCAAGTGGAGATACCCCGAAATATGTAAGTATTCTCAAGAAATTGCTCATCAGTTACCTCTGTAAGAGTAACACAGTATCACCAGGTAAGATTCCTTCTGGAAACTACAGCAAATTAAGCAAAACCTGTTACAATCTGTTATATTGTTTTCAGCATCTTAGAAAAGTGTTTATTCTGCATAAGTCAAGCAACATTTACTCCCCAAGTCTCCTACTATTACTCATAATGTTTTGTGGAAGGTTTAGAATCCATCACTCATCCGTATCATGTGTTCTTTACCTACACAGATGTGTAATAAATTCTTATGAACCAGCTTACAAGATACCATCATTCTGAAGAGGTTTCTGCATGGCTGTACTCTGTTTTCTGCTGTTATTAACATAATATCCTCAGAAGTAGAGCATATACTTTATATGGAACCTAATGGATTAAACACTCAATATTGTCCTCTCTTCTGTCTTTAGATCATCACAGCTAAAGAACACCACTTCTATCACACACTTCAAAGAAATTCAAATACCTTCATTTACTGATTTCCACTATTACAAGAAAGAGAATTTGTTTCAGTCTTTCATCAGCTTCTCAAAAAAAAAAAAAAAAAAAAAAATCACAGCTCTTCAATTTTCTTAACATGGTAAACTCTAGCCCAGTAATCTTGCAAGTGCATGAACACCCTCAGTTACAACAGTAATAAAAAAAAAAAAAAAAAAAAAAGAAAAAATAGCCATGCTGTGTATGAGATCCAATAAGTAAACATCGTAAAATCCATAATAAGAATAAGATAAATCTGTTCCTCGGCCACTGAGTCGCTGACTCCCTTGACTTGACTGTGTATTCATGCAGGTTTTGCTTGTGTTTGGCTTCAGTATGTTTGTTTTCCACTTGGAAAGAACACAACCACAAATACCTGCTTCATGTTGCACTTAGCTGGACTGCAGATTGTAAACAAACAAGATAAAAGTCTGAGAACTTTCTTTACTGAAATTCCATGGAAAGAAACCAGAGGGAAACCAAAAAAACACAAACCCCAAACCCAACCAACTCTGCATACTGACGAACACACCACGAAAAATTTGGCATGCACTCCCTCACACCTTGCCTCTCCCGCAACATTTTCTGCAAGATAAAGGCAACAATTAATCTAGACAATTAGATGGTCTTTATTTGTGGTGCAGAGGCAATCTGAGGCAAGCTCTCAAAGAGACTTTTTTTCCAATGGAGACTTTAATTACTTAACTTCTGCTGTATGGAGAGTGTCTCAAACTAACCTGCCGCTCTTCCTCTGCTTTAACTGCAGTGGGGTAAAAATTCACTTGTTAAGGCCTTGCATTGAGAAATTGGAAAAAAAAAAAAAAAAAAACCAAACAAAAAACACCCTTGAGAGAGCTCCCAGATGGCAAAAGTGCCCAGTTCATACTGTGGTCCTTACTGATCCCTACCTGAACACCACTTGGGTGCTACACAGGTATGCCTGATGCTCTTCTTGCTCCTGGACCAAGCCCAGAGGACACAGCCTTAAGGAGAAAGGGAGAACTGTTCTCAAATGCTCTGCTCCAGCTAGAAAGCTCTCACTCTGAGGAAAAATCCCCATGTCCCTGGGGGTAGCAGGGCAAAAAAGCTCAAAAGCCATAAGCAGGAGGTTAAATGAGGTTTTACTTTTAAACAGCAGTGCGTGTTGATCTATTTGGTTCTAAACAGAAGAGGACATAGAGTCATTATAAGACGTTGCAGCTGAAATCAGATCAACACCAGTTCTGGAGCTCAGGTTCCACTTCTCAAAAAAAACATTTACTCAAGCAATTCACAGAAGAGATCCAAAGTGACACAAATTCCATCAACTACAAGTTGGCGGCCAGCTTTTCAAGAACAGATGCACAACTGCTAATGATAACCCAAAAAGCTTAGTTTCTAATGCAGAAAAAATTACATTATAAAACTCTGTAGACAACTAGATCTTCTCCAGATCAGAAAGACCCGTTTTTTTAAATAAACCATCTAAGGCAGACAAGATTGAATCTGAATTTTCCTCAGTGACCATATTAAATGGAGCAAATTTCAGTCTTTCCATAAGCTCAAAAGACAGAGGGGGTAATTTTTCCAAAGTTCCCAAGCTGCCATCAAACTCCCCATCCCAGACCCACGCCAGGACCCTACTGCACGATGGCAGCAGTGATCACTTTTTGGGTCTAAAGCCAGCAGGTGGCATTTTCAGGAGCAATGGTGCAAGACCAGCAGCTAGGAAGTGAAACTCTTGGTCTCAAAAACAACTCTCAGTTAAGAGCACTGGAGCCCTCATTAATATGATTGGTTTCATATTAGCTGTGAAAACACTAATTCACTCCATTTCTATTACTTAAGAAGTGCTTTGCTCGCCTCTATTTTTGCTCAAGCATAAAAGAAAGAGGGGGAAAAATGTCTGCATCATATACTCTGCCTGCAGGTAGTGAATGCCACACTAGAGCACATTTGTCACCACAGATGAAAAATGAAGGTAGGTAGTCTTTCAAACAGGCTGCTCCTGAGGACCCAAAAGGAAAAGAAATCGGAGAGCAACTCCCACATCATTCACTCAGAGCGATGGATTTACGTCCTCTAACCTGCGTGAGATCCACAGAGCGACTATGACTCCATTCCAAACTGAAGTCTGAGGTAGAAGACATATTTAAAACATAAAAACATGCTACAGTACTATAACTGGGGAAAAAAAAAAAATACCAAACCAAGCTGCTAATCATTACCCTTCAGGAAACCACCCAATTTTCAGTTTTTCTGCTTCAAGGCCACAAAATTAAATTTCCCCTTTCTAACGGTGCTGCCTGTGGGTACAGCCTGAAAAATAAATGAGCACGAGGCTTATGTCACCATGGAGCAGAAGAGGGTCTGCACCTACCAGTTGAGCATCTCTGGTAAAGGGAGGAAGAAACCACCGCTGAACACCACGACCCAGACCACAAGCCCTTCGCTCGCTCTCACGGGTGAGCCATTAGTCCTCTCATCCTGCTCACACCCATGTGGGCCAGGAAAAACAGCTTTGCATTGGGTCCCAAGTGCTACTTTTCCACTTTAGAAACATAACCCTGTCTATTTATCTACATACCTATCTTTATTTACACTCTTCTTTAAAGCCCTAAAGACCTGAAGATGAATTGCATCATTCTAGAAGTGGCTGCTGTCTTCTTATTTTAGAAGTGGTCCTTCCCCTCTCTACACGACCTTCTACCTTGCTTTCAGCCCTGCATGACTTTTAAGACCCTTCTCGCTGCTTTTGACTTGGCTGAAGATGAATATATATTTAAGCCACTGGTTAAAGAGTCTGTAATGATAGTGCAGTTCATAATAATAAAACTGTCCTAAATGTACTTTCATCCTTTTGAATATTTAGTAAGCCTATTAATTATTTTCTTAAAGTCTGAATTTCAAGATGTCACTGCTGACATTTAAAGCTCATAAAAAATGCAAGTCTATCTTCTCTGTGAGAAACAAGTCTATACAATCTATTTTAAGATGAAAATATTTATCAAGGAAGATAGTTCTCAATTATGAACACAAACAGAAACAAAGCCACTTATAGCAACTAGCTACTTTTTTTATCTTTTACATCCCAAGGGTGTACTTCTCCCCAGCACAGTGATGCACAAAATAAGTGACATCTGGTGGCTATGTGCTGTAATATAATAAGGTAACTCATTTCAGTGCTGCTAACTGATTCGATTTTTAAGTTTGCTGCTTCTTAGTAAAGCTTCTTAGATGTTTTATTTATTTATTTTGACACAGATACTTCTGAGACTGCTAGGCATCACGATCGCCGTGCGTGGTGACAACCGCTGTTATCTAATTAAAGTGGGATTGCCATATTCACATCAGAAAAAACATGACTCCAAAAAGGAATTAGCAAAACTGCACAAAGATTTAGCTGGGCAACACCAGTGAGACCCAGCCTGTAAAAAAACAGACTGCACAGAATTGTGCAAAGGAAATCCTTCAAGTGCTCAAAGTAATTAACACCAACTCAGTTTTCTCTGAACTGTTTTTAATTAGATTTTAATTAAAAAAAGAAAAGAAAAGAAATATCTGATTTCCATTCTGAGCCTAGCAGCATCCTGTTTTACAAACGTGAAAGTAGCCTTTCCACTCTTCACACCCTATTGATCCTCAGCGATGGTCACATCTAATCCATCCAGGCCTCCTGCACTTAAACCTGCACTCCAGGCGTGAAGCAATTACAGCTCCTCTTCTAACTCCTACAGCCCAGAAATAAAGTTCTCTTTTAGCAAGCTATAAGCCTCCCTTGGATAATTAATAAATATACTGTCAGTCAGCTACAGTCAAAATTACAAAACTGCTAGCACTGCAATTTCAAGGCTTGTAACACCAATTTCTTCAGTAATAAGTATTTATGGAAAAAAAATCTGTAAGCACTATCTAACAGAAATCAAATGAAATATAAACAGAGTCTAAATATTTATCAGCAGAGGAAGTTCAAAAATATCCCTGCAAAAATAAAGCGGATGGCAGGCTAAATCCAGAGCCATTGAGTGTTCTTCGAAGGATGTGCTAGGAGGAACTTCGTTTTCAGTTTGACACCGCTAAATCAAATTAATTCCTTCCTCCTATTCAATTGCTACATAAAAATCCTTGATGCCAAAAGGACAAAGCTAAAAATGTCCCTAAACCCATGCCTGAATGCTGCATTTGATGCAAAAGACTGCTCAAACTCCTACCCAGGCAATGCAGTACTGGAATACTTCAAATAAAAGTTAGACTTTGGGGCTTTCCATCACTTTTAAGGCCTAAATATCCTTCACAAGAACGTCCACCTGCACGGTCAGCTTCCCTGAGCTCTGAAATGGGCACATGTCTGCGGTATCCCAATAAAAGGGGACCTCTGGGATAACAAAACTACTGATGTATTATTTCAAAGAGATCTATTATTTCCTTTTCACATACCCTCATCCCCGCCAGACATTATCTTCACCTTAACGCTTCCTGGCTGAGCTAAAGAACGTATACACACAAAGTACAGCTAAATGACTTTGGCTCCAGTCACTCATCAAGAAGAAAACTTTTTAAGATCCCATTTCAATTTATTTTTTTTTAAATCCTGGCATGCTGAAGTCAGCAGGAAGACATTTCATTGACTTTAATGAAGCCAGAGGTTCATCCTGAGAATTGCTGTTTGGAATGAACACAGCATTTATATTACCTCATTTGAAACCCTCAATTTTTTTACTAAATGCAACTTAATGATATTTGCTATTTCAAAATTATTTGTTATCTTTAAAAATACACAAAGAAGGTTATTAAAATACTACAGTGTAAAACTTTTA
Source organism: Tringa tobata (assembly GCA_033628505.1). NCBI lineage: Eukaryota > Metazoa > Chordata > Aves > Charadriiformes > Scolopacidae > Tringa > Tringa tobata. The sequence goes on from JAHREE010000099.1 coordinate 2,961,637, forward strand.
GTGATTATGGTTGGGATATTCTTGTTTCAGTAACAGGCAAGCATTTGTAATGCATAAATATACATTGTCATAAAGTTTCAGTTCATAGTCTAATACTGAAAGTCTAGGAAGTGGAATAGTCCAACAAAAATCAATGTTGATATTTACATGTTTCCCTATATTTTCACAGTATGCTTTTAACGGTTTGTTGTTTTTTTTTTCATTTATTATCCAATGTACTAGTATAGCAAGATAAAAAAAAAAGGAAAACTGAATAGATTACAACACTACACCCACTTAATGGGTACCATTACAAGAAAAAGCTATCAAAACTCAGCAGAAGCTTTTTATGCATTCCCTTGTATTACACAAAAATGAGTTATTGCAACAATCCAGCTCTGATACCAAATGAGAAGAATACTCAATTTTTAAAGCTATATGTAGTAATAAGCAGCAGGCGATTTGAAGTCATCTAAAAAGGATATTTTACCCCTAGAGTTACTGAAATCTGGGGTTTTTTTTTAATTAGTAGTAGGGACTTAAAAAGCTACTCACCGTAAAGCGCAGACCCCTGCCCAGGTGTGCCAGCCTTACCTCCACAGTCACACACTCCATGGAGCAGAGGACTCTGAACTTCTCCAAAACAACTGGAAAATATTTCCAGTGCCCACAGTTCGGAAAAGCCAGATTCTGGTCCCCCCCGTTCACCAGCGAAAACCAAGAGCTGAATTACTCCTGATCTACCCTAATGCAAGAGAAATCTACATGGGATTTCCATGGATACCGATATATATTCCATTTTACTATGCTGTGTAATTTTAATTTTGCTGATCTCCTTAGCAATATTCAAAAATCTTCTCTGAAAAGTTAAACACTTCAGTGCTTAAAATAGCCTCATGTTAGACAAATGAATTTTTGCTCTTTTCCTGTAACGAGAGGGATGAGCTGAGGTTCTACTGTTCCCTTCTGTTCACCTCTCACATCTCATTTCTTGTTGAAACTGTTTTAAAGCTGGTATAAATAGCTTTGCAAAGTAATTCTAATACTAAATGTCAAGAGCAATAGTGGTTTCATTTTGATTTATCCTTATCTGTTCCTCAGGCAAGTTAATCCTCAACCTGAGATACTGTTTTCATAGCTCTATAATTTATGAAATTTTTCATCTAAATTATTTACTTTATGAATGGCTCCAATGAGTTGCTCAGGGCATAAAGCTGTAATACTCAGTGCTGAAGTGCTCAAGAACAGGTTTTTGTCTTATTTAAATGAAGAGACCACCACTGTATCTCATCTTGTAATTTCTAGTGGTAGCCTTTAACGCATAGCAGTTACAGCCTTTTTATCTGACCTCTGCACTTGGAATAGACGTGGTTACAACCCAGATATCTCAGTGTTATCCCAGGCTGGAGCTCCAGGGAGCCACAAAATCAGCAAAGAGTCCCTGATCCTGAAGCACAACCTCCCGGGGTGAACCCATCTTCCTTCAGGGAGCTGAACTGGCACCAGCTTGGCGTGGGCTCAGAACCTGATGTACACGTGCAACCTGCTCCTCTTCCACACCCCCTCCAGAAATGGCCCCAGGAAATTCATCCTTCAGCAATCAAGCCAGAAGGATGAACCAAACAGCAGCAACCCTACAAACCAGTGACTGGAGACAGGAGAGGAGCACGACCGCTGGCCTACCATGGTGAAACAGATCTGTGAAAAGCTGAGCTTTCAGAGCGATCCCTGAAAAACCTGGAAATTCTGGATTCATTACCCATTTAAAGTTAAATAGATATTGTTAATGTTAAATGAGTTATCTGTTTAATATCCACATCGCTCAAGTAGAAGACAAATTTCTCAACTAACAAGCAGCCAAAATCAAAGAGGCTGGAAAGGAATATTTGATAAGGTGTTTGATGGACTTGCAAAAAAAAAAAATAAATGTTTTTAAGACCTGTTAAAGGATTTTCAGGAGATGAAGCTCCCCCGCGAAGAGCTGGCCCTGCAGGCAAAGCCATCTCATTAAGTGATAGACACTCCTAATAATCTATTAAACTATCCTTCGCCATTTCCTCCCATTTCTAGCTTTACACAGTCAAACCTCCTGGCTGCAGCACTCAGATTCCTTCTCCTTCTTTGGATCAGTAAATTCTGGCACTCGTAGGCCATTATATCCTAGCTTAGGCACAGCAAGGTTAACACTGGGCTCTTACATTTTCTTCAAGTCATGTGCAAAACCTTCCAGAATCCTGATTTCTATTACTATTTTCCTGAGATGTCCCCTATTTGTTGGTATCTCACTACTGATTTGGTGCCAGATCTAAAGCACTTTCATTAAGTGCTTTTTTTCCTCCATCCTGCTCCAAGATCTGAACCTTAACTGGGCATGCAGACCATATGAGGACATTACAACCTTCAATCAACTGAAACCATCCAATACTGCAAGCTTGCATCTAACGTGTTGCCCAATTTCACAGCACTCTCTCAATACTACCATCTACCAGGCTTCTTCCATCCCCTAAGTACATGTTACAGATAAATCTTTATTATTTTTCCTATGTATCTTACATGAGTTTGCATTTTGTCAAAGCAGTCTTATCTTGGTTTTTCTGTACATCGTTGAACCTTACATTTTATCTTCACTCTTTGTTTGCTCTCCCAGTTATTCCCAGTTAAAACTCACCTGTAACATAATGACTGCTGTTATTTGAAAGAAACATCCTTCCTTATATTCCATGCGATCCTGAGAAGTCACCAGGTCTAAGTTAAACTTGGCAGATTTAAGCCATACACCAATATATGCAAAAAAATAATAATACAAAAGTCTTTTTCAATCTCATCAGTTTTTCTAATTTTATGGTAAGATAGCAGGGTACCTTCACCCACACTGAACATCAATTTTTTTACAGGAAAAATATCTCCTTGTGAAACATATTTTTTCCTACTGGAAGGTGTGAAGCAAATTTAAAATGTCAGTTTTAGTATTTTGCTATTTAGGTACAGATCTGCACCTTGTACAGTGAGGAGTGACCTACCTTAGACACAGAGTTGGCATAAAAAAACCTCACTCTTATGTATAAAACACTGTGCATATTTGATGAGTCCAAATGACAGCACATCAAGTTTTAGAATAAAGTGTATTTAGTAGTGCTTGGTATAAAAGAATAAAGGTGTGTCACTTCCCTCTCTCTCCATCACCACATTTCTTCACACAACTGTGTTCTTTCCAAAGGAACCCCATTGGGCAGAAGGCAGCACCTTGGCAGCCAAGTGCCTTCCACCATTCCTGAGGCTGCAGGGGCTTTAGTTGCTCTCTACAAACCAAGGGAGGAAGGTTTGGTGCACCAGGAGCTCCAAAAATGTTTCTGGAGCTGGGGTAGCTTATGCTAGCCCCCTAAGATACATTTCAGCCAGGTGAAGAAGAGACTGAGAGGAGATCTCATCAATACTTATCAGTATCTAAAGGGCAGGTGTCAAGAGGATGGGGCCAGACTCTTCCCAGTGGTGCCCAGCGACAGGACAAGAGGTAACAGGCACAAACTGGAACACAGGAAATTCCAGGCAGAGCCCTAGAAGAGGCTGCCCAGAGAGGGTCTGGAGTCTCCTTCTCTGGAGACATTCAAACCCTCCTGGATGTATTCCTGTCCAACCTGCTCTGGCTGACCCTGCTCTGGCAGGGGGTTGGACTAGCTGATCTCCAGAGGTCCCTTCAAACCCCTGCCATTCATTGATTCTGTGAGGCTCCTTGTGGGAATTTTAAGAAGCTGAGGCTGGGAATGGGAAGAGGCAGGACAATGGGTTGGGGTTGGTGAGTCCATGACCTCTAAGCGTGCTGCCACAGGGGGAACACAGAGCCTGCCACGGACCACTCACTGCTATTCACGTTCATCCTCACATCTGGTCTCTCACCACCATCACCACCTTGTCATTGCCATCAGCCTCTGGTACCCAACCGAACACCATTTTCCTTTCTCTTTCTTCTCACTAGGTACCAGGCACATCGCCCTGTTATCTCCTCTTTCCAGATGATGCCACGCTCCTTAAGACTAGTGCTTACAAACCACGTTCGACAGCTGCTGGAAACCAGGTGTAGCATAAATTAATAAATATCCCACGGCAAGGCTACGTTAACCGCGTGCCCCTGAAGTGCTGTTTAGTGGCGTGTCAGGCACAGCTGTGTAATCAAAGGATTACAGTGCCCCCATTGCATCCCGCCTGCTGCCCTCCAGCTCCCCGGGAGCTTTCCCGTCTCCCTCACACGTGAAAACCCAAGTGAGCAACCAGGACAGAATTGTCATCGTGCCTTTCAGCCCGGGAAACACAAACGAAAGGGTCACAGGGACATACAGTGTGACTGCACAACACACTTTCTGTTACACACATGGACAGCCCCTATGTATTTTTTCATGGAATGGGTCAACAGTGCTTCGGGTAATTGGTTAATTTTAGTGGAATTGCAGTGTTAAGTGGAGAGATCGGTGGAATTCAGGCTGCTTTGAGATAAGAACTGGTAGAAGCTTACAGAGCCCTTCCTCTCGCGTGAATAGCTGTATTTAGACTCCAAGTCTGGCACCACACTTCATCGGTAAGAAAAACAGTGCACTTCACTAAAACACACAAATAAATAAAAAATACTAATTCGTGGGGGAGAGCAGTGAAAATTGGAAATATACCTTGTTTTTCCACAGCACTCTGGATTCTTCCAGCTGAGCAACGTAACTCCAGCCAAGCAGTATGGTGGGAACTCAAGAATCATCCCTCACTGTGCAAGGTAGGGAGGAAAATAGGTGGGTTTAGGGAAGGAATTGAAGCCTTCAATTAAGGAGCCCAGTTCAAGCCAGGCCACAGCTCCTACAAACTCTGTAGGATGTTGGAAACTAGGTGATGCAAATCACCTGAGCATCCAGAGTAGCACTGAATGATTTAACAGCACATTTACTCAGAGTTTCTGATTGTGGGTTACACAGCCTTTAAGGATACAGTAATTGTAAGGGTAATTAAGACTTGGGAGGGAGAGGGAGTATATTGGCACCTGTTTAAGTCACAGCTCTCTTCACCCGACTGATGTATCTGTACCAAAAGAGAAACCCAGTTGGATGTTCTCACTTCCTAAATCAATATGTCATTTAGGCAAGCTCAGGCCGCTGCTGCTGGCTTATCTCCAGAAAAAGTATGTCAAAACACCGTTAAAAACATAGAACGTAATAGTAACACAACACTGAGTTACAACTTCCTATAATTTTGCTCCTATGAACATATGAGGAAGCACTCAGCATACAAAAACAGGCAGAGGAATTTGGTAAGAAATCCTTATTATAGTATCATGGTTAGCAATACCTCATGAACTTTGGATCAGTTTGCTGCCATCAACAAATTGGTCTTAAATATAAACAAATACTTTGAGAGATACTTTAGTACTGGGGCACCGTCCACCTTTAAAAACATGTGTGATAACACTGGTATCACCTGGGCTTTCCCCACTTTGTGCTCACCTCTTTGCCCACTTAAAGTCCTGGGCCTCACAGAGCTCCTGCCGCAGGTTGCTCACCATAATGTTAAAATACAGGCAGTATCTTATTTGCATGCCTCTGATTATGCCTACGTAATCCCATCCTGTCTAATGCTGCTAGTGGATTATGTAACTTCAATGTGAAATAATCCGAATCTGAGAGACTGCTTCAACCTTCTCATTTGTACAGTTTCCAGATACCTACTTTTTGTTTAGCAGTAAGATAAAACCCATTACTGTCTTCTATTGCATTAGTGGGATTGGGTTTTGTCATGTAAATCTCCACTGTTTCATCATGCTCCTGTTACAAACCACCAAATAAAACACTCTGAATTTGAGATTAGTCCTCCTACTACAAAATCCGAACCATAAAACTATTTTGTTATTGATTTCAGAACTGCATGGTGACTACACTTACAGGCACAGGATCTAAGTGCCATTTAAAAAAAAAAAAGGTAGTTTCCCTACTAAATCTTCATGCAAGCAGTTTCCCCTTTTCTGCATTCAAATTGATTTTCTTTCTCTTGGCATGTGAAGAGCCAGATGAATCCTTTGACTCAATGCCCAAGAGTGAAATGGCACCAGCAGCAGCAGAGAAGCTCTCAGGGCAAGGGATGTGTGACAACATTTTAATCACGGGCAAAAAAAGCTACAAGACAACACTATTCCATTAGTATTTACTGTTTGTAAGTGAGTGTATGTGTATATATGTGTGTGTGTCTGTCTATAAAATACATATATCAATGTATAAATAGCATAGATATAAATACATATCTATAGCTCATATATATGTTGTGACCTCTTATTGATGGAAATTTCCCTTTTTACCACAGATCAAGTAGTCCCCAGTTAGTAGCAAGCACAGTGCTCTTCAATTAGGTGTTTGCTTACACAAACGAGCACATATCATTTTCAGTTAAGCCTTAAAAATATTTACTCTTCATGAACAGTTCCAGCAAACTTTGAGTTCTAATTGGTAATCTGCTCACCTCACTAATCAGCTTTTTTTAGTCACAAAATACAAAAAGCACATGTGTGTTCTACAGGAGTTGATAATGATTTTTTTTTTTTTGTCTGGCTAACAATTCAAGAAGCGAAACCATTCTTATATTCTTATATTACATGCAAGCAAATCAATACGAAGAGAACTTTAGGCCATAGAAGCATAGAATAAAATAAATAAATAAATACGGTTCCATATCTGAAAGTTTGGTAGGTGTTTAAGGTGCACCATCCTAGAAATACTACCATCCATCCTATTAACCTACAAACGTAGCAGTGTCTAAGAAAGTCAATTCACTGCAGGGTACGGCTGTAGTATGACAATGAAGCGGCACAGGAGAAAAAGGGAAAAAACCACCAAAAAACCCCGGCATATATGACAACACCAAAGTTCAGCTGGTGAATTGTAGCTTAAGAGACTCTAACCATAATAACCCATCACTGAACCTCGACTGCATTCTCAGCAAAAGCATGCCATGAAGCTATTTTTAACAGCCAACAGCTTGCATTTAAGAAATACCCCCTTCTTCACCTAAAAATACGCATCTGTGAATGGCAACATCCATCCACGGCTTCATTCTAGGTAGGATGCGCTGCCGGAATGAAACGAATCTTTCGGAGAAAGCAGCTTTCCAAGTGTCTCCTCTCCCAAACCCCCCCGAGAAACCAGCGCCNCCCTTGTCCTGTCACTGCACTTCCTGACAAAGAGTCCCTCCCCATCTCTCCTGTAGCTCCCTTCAGATATTAGAAGGCTGCTATAAACTCTCCCCAGATCCTACAGGAAATTCGAGCCGTCCCAGGGAAACAGCATTTAGGTGGAACCAGCATCCCAAATTGGGGGGGAGTCGAGGAGACACGTTTGCTCATCGGCTGCCGCGTCTCCAGCGCTTGAGCAGGTCAGACTGTCATGCCTCAGACCACGTGCAGCACCTACTGCGCTGGTCCAATGCTGAAATTGGCACAAACATGGGCTAAGAAGCCAAAATCTTCTACTCAATAAGTGCAAGGTTCCTTCTCAACCAAGAGGATCCTACCATGCATGCATAAATATATATATATATGTAAGTGTATAATCTGCTTATTAAGTCATCCATGTGATATATGCACATACCTTCTGTGAAGTGCTTTCACGTGGAGGTTTAATGCAAGGCTTGCAACATTGATGGTATCAGAAGTTGTCGCGCAGCTGTGACTCTGCGGCTGGCCAAGGTTGGTCTCACACACTGCAGGAGGAGGAAAGCTCTTCATATTTCCCTCCTATCACAAAGTGAACCCGCTCTTGGGCTTAAATCCACGTGTTTAATAGTCAGCAACACTATTTCTAAGAAGCTGAGGTGATGAAGCATGAGCTAAATACAGAAGAACAGTGAACACTGTACTTTAGTATCTCTTTTCCTGATCAGGTCCATCTTTGGTTACAACTTTGAGAAGCATCTAAAACTTACACGAAACTGTGGGAATCTGTTTTGGAGTGAAACCATATGTAACTTAATAGTGAAATGCAAAACAGAAGTTTCCAAATTACACAGCTGTGTCTGGGAGCCAAATAGTTCAAGGATTTCAAACGGGTGATTATAAACCTGTAAGGTCAAATATATAACTAACTAAGAGACTGACTTATAAAATCACGTGTGCAAGTTTCCTACAGCAGGTTCTCTCTATCTCTGTTCACATCACATCTGATTCTCACCTAATTCTTAGCTAAAAAAATCTCACAGAATAAAACACCTGACTGGGTGAAACCTGTGGTTTATAGAATATTCATGCATACTCAGTGTTTCTGGTCTGGGTTAAATATGCTGCCCTCCAAGGCCTTTTTAGGCCTCCTGGGATGCTCTGAGTAGTAATTATGCTTAGCCAGATTTCTGGATAATTATACTCCCTTCCTTTTTATGTATTTTTCGAAAAAAAAAAAAAATAATTCAAAGAGGCCGTCATGAAAACAAGATGTTCATTCCCTGGGGAAGTCTCTCTTCATGCTATTCCTCCCCAACCACCAGCTGGAGTACGTATCGTGATGGCTGTATCTGCTCGTGGCAGCTCCAGCTCCCAGGCACTCCATAAAGGCTGTGTCTACTCATCTCATGGGCATTCACAAACCATCTTCACCATTACCTGGTGAGATGGGGAGGGAAATATAAAATTTTATGGTGTAATAAACTGTGTTACCATGAACAAGGATTGCCAGGAGATCAGTCAGAATAAATAGCCTAAAAAAACCCCTAAAAACTAAGACTGAGCTTTAATTCTCATTAATCAAGATGTTCAGAGAAAGAAGAAATTAAGAGATTTCAATACAGAAACTAGTCAAACCTTCTCTGACTGGATTACTTTTCATAAAATGAAAGTTCCTGACCTCTGTAAATATGATTTCTGCTGGTTGCCATGCTTACTCTGCAACGTATAAAGGATCATCTCACTTTTAAAGCAAGTTTGTACATATTTCATATCTCTAAGCAGGTTTATCTAATAAAAGAGGTGGGAAAGTCCTTTAGTAATCTTGGAAAGCAGGCACACAACTAGGAGTGCAAGTGTGTGAATTTTAAAGGTGATTTTTTCATGCAGGGGAATCTTATTGCTGCTGACCACAGTTTGGGGCAGAAATCTGGTGAAGAGGGCTGGTGACTGGGTCTGACAGCCACAGAACTGTGCGTTTATGGCCAGATTTAACTCCGGGATAAACAAATCAGATTGTGTCCTCAGAGCAGCGCTGTAATGGGATGCTAATCCGGGGAAATGGACTGCTCTTCCTCCGCACGCCTGTCACAGCATCAGCATCTCTGGGTTATTCTCACAAGGAGGGGTTAGAAAGGCAGAGGTTTCTGCTTTGTGGTTCTTCTCTCCCGACCTCGAAAACCAGAGAAAGAAGTTCATTGCCCACAAACGCCAAGAAGACTTTTGCTTCCCACTCCTGCTGCTTTTGGGGAGCCCTTTTCCCACGACCTCCCCTCACCAGGCGCTGCTTTCCAGAGCTGTTCTCAAGAGGCCGTGCTGCAGGGTACCAGCATAAACTGATACCTTTACGTCAAACTGTAATCTCACCAGAAATGGCTGTGGGCTGGGACAGGAAAAGATGAAAACTTCCCCAAAACCTCTCCTTCCCCCTTTTGCCGTGAGCTGCGAGGAGCAAACAGACACGCCGAGTTCCCCAAAAGCGAGCGAGCAGGTTCACCATTCCTTCTTTTCCCAGGAAAGCAAAGGGGTAGCTGGAGCTGGAAGCAAATATTTTACTGGGTGGGGACCTCTAGATTCAGCCGGGGAGTTTCCATGCAGTAAGTCTGAAAAACCACAAGGTGATATATATGTTGTACTGTTTTAGGGCTTGCACGGCTACGCCGCTGAGCCGCTCGGCTGAGCAGAGGCACAGCAAAGCCCGGTTTCACACAGACATTCAGTCCCGTGGAGCACACGGCTGCTTCCTAACACGGGCTGGGGTCGGGATGAGCATCTCCCAATACCCATGGAGACTATTTCGGCTCTTCTTCCAGCGCTGAGGCCGGACTCTGAGCTGCGAGTTGGTCCGATGAGAAAATTGCAGGAAGATTTGTTCTTCTTAGCGGCCTCTTCTCCCATTAAAATATCGGTATAACTCTCACTGGAATTAATGGAATGTGTATGTTTTAAAGAAATGCATTATTACTTTTATTTTCCCCGTGGTATCCTGGCAACAGACACGTTCCTAAAATACAGATCACTAATTTCATATCTTATACATCCTTCGGCTCTCGGTAAAGGGTATATCAACATTCAAATACTCAGAATGCTTTCTTGTTGCTTTCCCAACTCGGATTGGGAATTATTCTTCTTGGCACACACATCCCTTGAGTGCATCTGGAAGTTCATGCTCAGTCTTTAATTGAAGACAATGCCTTTTTTTCCTAGAATAGGCAAAAATTAATACTGCAACATGATTAGATAAATGTGTGAGAATTTGGTTTCCCACAAATGGCCTGTTAGATTTTAATGATGTATTTTGAGACCCAACTTCCTTTTGCCTGTCACTATCCTTTTACCCCAAGTTGTATGTCCTTCAGCACCCTAAAGAATTCCTTTTTATTTGTGATATTTATGCCCTCCAAGTACTTGTTGAAGGGTATCGTTTCCCTCTTAGTCATCATTTAGCCAAGCGATACATATTAAGTTCCTTTAATCTTCACGCATAACTCAGTCTCTTCAGATCCTTAATCATTTTTATTGCTCTTCTATGAATTTCTTCCAATTTGTCTGCATCTCTCTGGCAATGAGGTACCCAGAGTTTAATGCCTTATTTTAGCTGTGATCTCCCTGAAGCAATACAAAAGATGTTACCTCTTGCCACCTTTTATCTACCGCTGATTTAACAATATGCTGGAATCATGAAGTAGCCGGGAATCAATTAAAATAGATTTTAAACAGTTCAGCGCTCAGAATTACCATAATGCTTTTGTGGCACGACATGCAAGGAGAAGGCTCGAAGCCTGCTGCTTTTGGAAATACGTGTGTGTCACTCCTAGGGCAGGGGAGGCTTTTAAACCTGCTGCACACCCAGCTCTGTCATTCTCTAAAGGAATATGAACGAGGAGTTATGATTCAGAAGACAAATGGAGATGGGGGTCAAACTGGCACCAGAAATAGCTCACGCGTGCTGGTGGCCTAAGGGCTTCCCCCCGCTCCTCCTGTAACTCTTGGACAGGTGACACCAACCAAGGGCTCACCACAGCAGCGGCAAACCTAGGTGAGCCAGCAGCCAAGAAGCTTGACATTAGGTTGGTTCAGGCTCTTATTTAAATTTTTGGCTTTAATAAACAGTCACTAGAAATCCATAATACTTCACAAGCTTCGGCTAAAAAGAGCTTGAGGTAGCTAAGAAGGAGAATAAATGGGGAAATATGGTCTAAGGCTTCTCAGTTAAAATGATCAGGTAATGGGGAAGGATGCTCTAAAACCTTTCAGACCTCTGCTAAAATGATCAGGCAGCTTCTCTGTTGCTGCTGCATGTGGTTCCTGATCAAAGGCACACATCGCTGCCACCAAAGCCAATGGAAGCTCTGTGCCTGTGTTCTCCTCTCCAAAATGAACCACCTCCTTGTTTCCTATTGCTCTTGTGAATGAGGAGGGAAGAGTGTTACTCTTGGAAGCATTTAGTTTCTGTTACAGAGCAATCGTTCCCCCTCTGTGTCATACATTTAAACTGTCACTCTCCAGATCTATTACGCATGTTAATATATTTAATCTCTGAGCCACTGGTAGGGAATAGTAGGTCACTGGGCCATTTTGTGTGCACTCCAATACCCAGAGTTTTTACTTTCATGTCATTTATTACTCTTCCTCCAGCTCCTGAATTCAAAATGAAGCATTTAAAATTTGATCAAGGCTATGTTCTAATGAGGACTTGGATTATATGTGTGCCTTATTTCCTTAAGTAACTTTTACCATTCTCTCTACCTCAAGAAAAATCAGATTAACTGTATTTTATAAGCTCTTTTCCCTGCATACTGTAGTCTTTCCTCCTTCCCATCTGTTTCTCCTCATTCATGCCTAAACATGAAGTTCCTTGCAAATCCCAGCCTTCAGCAGGGGCTTCAGAGTTGAAAAAAACAGATTGTGGCATGAAGCAAATATACATACAACACGTGCATGGCTGTGCATGCACATGTGAATCTTTCATTAAGAATTATTTACATTCTGGACAAACACCTATATTGCTGGAGACAAAAATTACTTTTTAGCCATAATGTATAAATATATCAAGTACCAGGGCTGATTTGTTAATGTTGAGTTTGTGGGACGAGCTCTTACCATAAGAACATGCCATTTGTTGTGGTAGAAATTGATGTATGAAGAGCAAACCCTGTACCCTTATGAGAGGGGGATCTGAGGGGGACATGGGCATCACTCACACTTGATGAAAAGCTGCTACTTGGGCAGCATTAGGGCAGAGAGGGACTTTTGTCTGATGAGGTCCCCCTCTGCTGTGCTTTTACATGCTCCATTTTAGCCCAGAGGGTACCTGGCTGAGGGAAGAGCGTGGTCAGCAACTGTTCCCGTAGGTATGAAGTCACCAATGACGTCAATGCATGAGGTCAGCCTGCTTTTTAAAGAAGAGGGTTGACTTGTGCAGAGATGGCCCCTGTCCTGCTGCTTTCCCTCAGGACCCGAGAAGGGGCCCTGACCCCAGCTACCGAGAGATGAATTTCCAAGCATGCTTTCATCTTTCATCTCAGATACACAAATAAAGTCATTTCACTTGCTAGATGTTATATGAAAAAAAATTAAGATAAATCAACTGTCTTTACCTTCAAAGTTATGAAAACCATTATTACAAAGATAAATGACATACCTCCTTGCTGACATAATGATAGATGTTTTCTCCAAGTGTTATTCTTTCTGCTAATTTCAGAAAAAATGAATATTCCTTTTTTCTTGCCTTTTTTTTTGCTAACTCAGACTTCGTTACAAAGTCATTTCAATTTGCAATCATTCTTCCAGTCCACCTGCAATGATAGAACTGATAAACACTTTCTTATATTATAATTTTTAATGAGTACCAGAGTTGCAACAGAATTTTGGCTTCAGGAGGAATACCAGAGATGGCAGAAAACAGAGAGATAAAATCCAGTCTCCATCATACAAGCTGAAGAAATAGCATGGGAGGGGTGAATTTCATACATATATTATCTATTCTTAACACTTTTTTTTTTTTCTGATGATTTTCTACTCACATCATTAAAACACTGCCATACTTGAATCTGTAAAGTTTCTCCTCGTGCAGGTTACTTCCTCTCTCCTGGTGCCTAAAAGCTGAAACATAGGAGCAGAGCTTCTGCTCACTGCTAATATCTTGCTGAATCAGGCAGTTTGGTGCAAAGCCAATTCCTGTGACTCCCGTGGTCTCGCATGAGAAATTACTTCTGTTGAATAAGCGTTGACCATTTAATATACGGCGCTCATGACTCACCATATATTCCAAGAGCACTTTGAGATATTTCGATACTGTCTCTGTATTTTTACAACCTAAACATATTCCCTGGAGATTTATTCAGCTTTGCATTCTTTTTCTCATACACATTTCCAGGGTTTTTTATGGGGAAGCGAAGAGGGAGCCTAACCACTGCAGGCAGCTCACTTAATTTAGCGCAGTCCTGTCCTTTCCAGTTCACCCACCTGCAAAATGGGAATAATAATAAGCACTTAGGGGAGAGTATTCACATGTCTAGCTTGAGACCTCTAATGTTAGGCTCTCCAGAGGCTCAGCAGAGAGAAATAGCTTCTAATTCAGAAGCTTTGATTGGGCTTTTAATGGAGCCTGCTTCTCTCTGCTGGCAGTAAGGGAGACCACGTCCTCAGCTCAAGCACCCTCAGATCAGGCACTGCCGAAAGCCAGACACCCTGAGCATCCTCTTTCCTACCCCATCCTGCCACCGTCTCCACGCTCAGCTTTCTGCTGTGGAGCAATGTCTGATAAACCACTGGTTCTCCACGTGTGCAAAGCGGAGTGGGCTGGAGGATGAAGACCACGCGTAACCCCAGTGATGAGCGAGGGTGAATGAATTAGTATTCCAGCAGCACTTTGGATGTATTATGCTCAGTGAAAGTGCTATTAATTATCAATATGGCCAGTCATTATTATTCATTAGCGGTTACAGCAAACTACTGAGACCCGAGATCGTTGCGTTTCAGTCTCAGGACTGCAACTGTGTGATATTGAGCAAGTCCCTTCGCTTCTCTTGTTCTCATTTTTCCTGTCATTAGGATATCTGCCTCATTCTTAAGTGTGATGTGAACCTTAATTAGGCTTGAAAAGAGCTTTGGGAACTTCTGGGGAAAAGTGAAATATTAACATCCAGCATTGCTATAGAGCAGATGAGACAGGGCGATAGTCTCATCCCTATTCAGAGAGCTCGGACTCGTGCCATGGAGCACTTCAATGGCTTGTGAATTCTACCCAGAAACACTGAGGAGAGAGAAACACACCGAGCCAGTTCTCCTCAAAATGAGAGCCAAGAAGCACCACTGGGGAGTTCAGCTTTGGAAAAGCCATCTCTCTCCTGCTTTTCTTCTAGTTTCACAGGCAAAATGCCCATTGGTATACAGAAATGGATATTTAGGCATCTAAATACCCATTCCTGGACATAAAAATACCATTTGTGAGTGTGTTTCACATAGAAGCACTGGCACAGAAATCAATCTTTATTTCAGAAAATACTCTTTGAGTTGATTATATGAACTAGTTCCCTATTACAAATGAGCCTCGTGTCCCAGAAACTAATGTGCTTTGCTCAAGAACCAAGACTTTCTACATTTCATCATCATTCTGTTCGTTAATGATTCAGCTTTCCTGGCACTGATGAGAAATGTTTATTTCCCTGGAGTGTTTCTGGATGGTGAAATTATCGCGTTAGTTGTGGGCAATTGATGCTGTATTAACTCACCAAGGTTATATTGTTATGTTTAATCATGCTGTTTGGAAATGTGGCCACCTTCCTTCACACCTCTGGTTGCCACGATACCCTTTGGCCATCATCAATTCATACAGTTCACTTTTATGCTTAAGACAGTGGCTGCCAGCTTCTGGCTGCGGGAAATCATAATAACAAGACAAAATGAAAACATGACAGTGACATAAACACTACCGAGAGGTCTTAGTCTGCATTTTAAAGGCTGTAGTAAATCAGAGTGTTGGAGAAAGACAGATTAGCAATGCCAATGTAGAGAGGTGCACGTGCATGCTAGAATCTACATATTCCTGTAAAATGCATCTACATTTCATTTATAACCAATGCTAGTAACACTCTCATATTGGTGCAGAAGAAAAGCCTGTGCTCATAGCGAGGTCAAGTTCTTGCAGAGTTCCTTAAGCTCTCCAGGGGTCATTGGCTGAGTTAGTGCAGCTTCCCCCGGTGATGAAGCCACATTTTCTTATTTACATCTGCCACCCTCTTTAGATCTCCTGGTTAGAAACAGAGAAATACATTATTCTAGCCTTTCATGTACAATAAATTCTTCTTCATTACGGATGTCTCATCACTTCTGTCTCCAGCCGTTTGCTGATACTCTCTGTTCCTTTTTAAAAAACAGCTACCTTCCCCAAACTGGAAAGCCAAACGCAACTATCTAAGGTGGGATGAGTTACACATCCACACATATACAATTTTTGTCGAGATGTTGTTATCAGTGAATTTTTTGGGTCATGTAGCAGCAGCATCTAACGCAGATTCTCTGTGAGTTTGACCACATGCTTCCCTCCACCAAAAGACTGAACTCAAGAAAGTTACATTAATGCAATGTCAGGCTTGAGATCTGCCATCTGCTAAACCAGGAAACCTTAAAGTTAAATTCCCTCTCAGAACCAATGCTTGGCTGCTCTGCAGTTGCCATCTGTAGTTTTCTACATTACTGTTTATTCTGTTAGATTTATGCCTTAGTGCATAAAAATGTCCACAAACTGTAAAAGCAAATGAACAATGTGACAGGTTCAGTGCAGTAAAGACAATAACTTTACAATTATCAGATTTTGTAGGCTTAAAAAATCTCAAGGCTTAACCTTACGTAAGCCCATGCTTTTTAAATTTTAAATCTCTATGCTTAGTATTCAAAATCTTGCAATATCTTTATTCCCTCTGCCTGCACTTTCAGCAAATTGGCATACCTCTCGTGTTAGACTAACAAAATACCATATGTTTGAGAGCTCTTTGTTCAGAATAGATTATTCTCTCTTTTATAGAACATACTATTACTGGTATCAATTGCTCCTATAGGAGTTCTTAGGTCAGCACAGTGTATGCTGTAGTAAAATCTTGCAAAAAGCTTTACTGCTCAGTTTCATGTGCTCCCAATCTCAAATTCAGCCTACATGAGAACAAAGAAAACATGCTTGGGAAACATACAGGGATGCAAAAATCCCCATATTTGATGATTTACTTGCAGGTGACTCTTTTTTTTAAAGATGTGAAGTGATGCAATATAAGAGGGAGCAAGCTTCTGCGTGGTTGAATGATTTATTAAATGAGTTCTACAATGCCTTTGTCCCAAGCACAAATCCAAGCTGGGCGGAGAAGAGATTGAGAGCAGCCCTGAGGAGAAGAACTTGAGGGTGTGGATGGATGAGAAGCTCAACATGAGCCAGCAACATGTGCTGGCAGCCCAGAAAGCCACCCACATCCTGGGCTGCATCCCCAGCAGTGTGGCCAGAGGGCGAGGGGGGGGATTCTGCCCCTCTGCTCCATTCTGGGGAGACACCCCCCACCCAGTGCCGCCTCCAGCTCTGGGGCCACCAATATCAGAAGGACATGGACCTGTTGGAATGGGTTCATAAGAGTCCATTAAGATGTTCTGGGGGCTGGAGCCCCTCTGCTGTGAGGACAGGCTGAGAGAGTTTGGGGGTTCAGCCTGGAGAAGAGAAGGCTCCAGGGAGACCTTAGAGCCCCTTCCAGTCCCTAAAAGGGCTCCAAGAGATATGGAGAGGGACTCTGGATCAAGGACTGGAGATGTAGGATGAGGGGTAATGGTTTTAGACTGAAAGAGGGGAGATGATTTAGATTAGATATTAGGAAGAAATTCTTTACTCTGAAGGTAATGAAACACTGGCCCATGTTGCCCAGAGAAGCTGTGTCTGCCCCATCCCTGGAGGGGTTCAAGGCCAGGCTGGATGGGGCTTGGAGCAACCTGGTCTGGTGGGAGGTATCCCTGCTCAGGGCAATGGGGTTGGAACTGGGTGATCTTTAAGGTCCCTTCCAACCTGAACCATTCTATGAGTCTATGATTTGCTTCCACAACTTTTCTTCTCTGGTGGGTCGCAATTTCAGGATTTTCTCCACTTCTTCAGGATTTCCAGTGGTTCATACCAAGCAGCAAGACCTCTGGAAATGTTAGATGTGTCTCCCACAGTAACACAGACCAAACATACAGATCGTTCACGGCCAAACCAGTGTTTCTGGGCCATCCCAGGCCAACTCCTCTCGCCTCACACAGACGGGCTGGAGACGTGCAGGAGATCCGACGTTCCTTGAGCTGCCTGAAGAGACCGTGCACTCGCAGATCCCCTGCAGACAGGACATCTGCACCTTCCTGGAAGCTCTCAGCTCTCTGGGCGTGGGACTGTCTTGGGACATGACCTCTGGCTTTGCTTCAGTTGACCGTGCAGGAACAAAACCATGTGCTCGCTGCCAAACCAGCGGTGAAGCTGGTCTGGCATGTCCTGGCTGCAGCTAAGGCTGCCACAGGCTCAGCAAACCATAGGGAGAAACGATGGAAAGGAAAGCTGTTCAGATGAGAAAATGCAGAATTGCCTAGAAAGGCTGCTTTAGCACTGTTGGTTTTGGTTTTTTTTCTGTTCTGGATCAAAAAAAGAAATGTCAGTCTGACCCATATGCTGGGATCCATGCAGAACCCCAAAAGACCAATATACACACTGGAAGACAAGTGCCCATATGGTGTCTTCATTCATTCATTGCAGTGCTGGTAGGCAGCAGAAATACCTCAGGGAAGAATTGAGGCTGAGAGGATATTTTTAATAAAACAGACTGCAGTGATCTATAATAGGAAATAATCATTGAGCCTTTTTCACAGATATCTAAATTTCTATCTCTTATACTTTCCCTTCCAATGTTGGCAGAGAAAAAACAGCAAAGAAAGCTTTCTTGTACTACAAAACACTGAGAAAATTTCCCACTTACCGGTGTTCTACTGTATCAAGGTTACTGTTAACTTTATTAATATTCATTTTCATTTACACTACTGCAAAGTCATTAATGTGATAAGAGTGTTATTATCTTTACAACAATAAGTATTTATTAAAAGCATGTACAGTGAAAATTGGTAATACGATGAAGCATTGCAAAGTAGAATGCAATGAATCCCTTAGGAAGAATAATAAAGATTTCTGGCTCTTTTTATTCCTCCCTACAACTTCACAGTTTAAAAAAAAAGCAAGATAACAATACAGGCCTGAAGTCACTTATCAGAATGTGCAAGTGCTCTGAGTGTTTATCCTCAGTGAGAGCTGGAGGGATCCATTTCTGGAAAATTATTATTGTCTGCCCTTTTAGCAACAAACTGTCTTGCTGTTTTTGTTTAATTAAACTGCTGCTGTCAATTACTATCTGCAAATAACATAGAAGTATTGAACGGTGAACTTCGGAAGGCACTTGGCAGTCACCGGGGCCTTGTGAACTCCCTTTGCACTCCCTGCACTTTTATTGAAGGTGGGAGGTCTGTGGCGAGATAAAATTCCCCATTTCTGTCCGTTTCCCACTTCCTTCAAGGAAATAAAAATGATCTGCAGTTGATGTGGTACCATTGGTTAAAACATCAACGTTTCCATCCCAAGTTGCGATATTTAGTCCTGTCGCTTTGTGTTTGTGGAGCCTTTCCTGTTGTTCTGGGGAGGGTTTCCTCCCAGGGGGGGTGCAGCAGGATGCTAACCACTGCCCTGACTCCCACCCAGCCCCCTGCAGCACTGCCCCGGCCAAACCGGGTGCTCCTCTTCCTCTCGCTGCTGGCACGGCCTTCGATTTCCAGTTCTTTAATTATTTCTGGGTTTTTTTTCTTTTTTCTTTTTTCTTTTTTATTAAATTATTTTTTTCAGCAGAAAAAGTGGTGAGCTTTATGCTCAGCTGTTTACCCCGGCTGTCGGGCCGGCGGCTACGTGAAGGTAGAGCGGTCCCAAAGCAAAGGAAAACAAAGAGCCGTCCTTTCCGCCCGTACGCTCTGTTCCCTGCAGCTCGGCTGGAGACTTCCTCAGGCAAGAAGAAGTCCTATCGCCGGCCCGCAGCTGAGTCTGGCAAGGGTTGCTGCGTGAAGAAGGACAATCTATTTTTTCTTTTAAAGCGGCCACCAGCTGAGCAATGGCTCCTGGTGCTTTTTGCTGGTGGAGAGCTGAAAAGGTGACCTCTGATAAACGTTCTGGGCCAGCACCCTCTTACACTCACTGCAAGTGTGCACTGGGGCTGAGAGGACTGCAGCTTGGTGATTAGCTGCTCCAGAAGTCCTTTCCCTTATTCCACCCTATTTCAGGTGCTATGCTTAGTTTATATCGGAGGTCTTACTTCCAATAATAAGAACATGAACGTGATAAAACATAAAGGTAAAAGAACCACAGCTAAGGCGACACATTTATTTTATGTCCCAGCTGCCTTTACTTTTTCCTTGTTATTTGAATTCTCTCTTTTCTCCATGTTACAAATTTAGCTTTGATCCATCCCAGCAGAATCAACAATCTTTTGTAAAAGTTCTTTTCAGTCTGAGCCCTTTTTGCGATAACAACTAAAACAGTATACTGAAAGAAGGTTTGCCTTATATTTGTGTGTGACTAGACTACTGATATCACAGCCCAGGAAATGAAAAATAAGATGAAATGACTGTGATTTTTAAATTTGATCAGGAGAAGTGGGTGGGGATGAAACCAAGCACAGGTCAATGCCGAGTGTGGTTCTGCAGGGACTCCAACCACCTCAGAAAATCAAGTTGCAGTGTTTGCGTGGCACAAATTCAGCTTCTTGAACTTAGAAGGGACTTGGTCTTCTCCAGGGAGAACATTTTTCAGCCTTTTTAATTTACCTGACTCCCGTTACCTACCTGCTGCAGAGAGAAGGCAGTGCATTCTGGCTTACAAGGGATGATCCCTATCTTGAACACCTCCATGCCTACCCCTCATTCACCAAAATTCAGCTTTGATCCCACTTGTTTGACCCCAGCCTTTCCCCTGGGGAGGGTGGAGAAGGTCTTGCAGCAGGTTCTTCTCTGAACTTCAGTTTTTCTGGGGTGAAGAAAATGTGCCTGTTCCTGGCAGAAGGTCCTCGTGTCTCACCACCAGCTGCTCAGACCTCTCCTCGTCTCAAGGAGGACTTGGCTCATCGTAGCAATCATGAGGCAGATTGGTCTGAAGGGAAATGGCAATGCCTGTCTGACAGCGTGCTGGGAATGTTTTCTTCCTTTTTCTACTGGAAAGCATTCTTCCTTCCCCAGCCTGCCCTTAAGAATCTAATTAGCGGCCTAATTACCACCCCTATACTGTGCCCTAGCTGACCTTTGCTGGCTCTCAGTCCACCTTTCCTTGTCAATATAATTTTATGTCGCAGGTCTGCAAGGTCTGTGCTGCTTCCTCCGTCCATCCCAGCATCACCACGCTCTGGCTCGTTGCTCATTTTTGTCCCATACTCTGACAAAATTGAACTGGGAAAGGCCTGTAAATTTTCAACCTCGAGAGGCTCTTCATTAAGCAACAAATAACTCTCTGCACCTACTTGATATTATCCTCCTGTTAGCTGTTTGTCACGCGCCGTGCCTTCCTCCCCGCTCAGCCTGCTGTGTCTGTTCCACGCGGGGGGCAGAGCTGCTGCTTGCCAAATAACGGGGTGTTATGTGATGTTCTCTGATCCTCTGACTTTAGCAGGAAAGCAGCAGCACCGTTTTCATCCTGGTTGAATCCAGTTCAAAGGCCCACCCTATCTCACCGTCGCTATCAGATGTCAGCAAGGACTATTTCACGGGAACAGATCCCGGTGCTCTCCTACAGGAATAGCTTTTTATGGCTTCAACACCACTGCTGCTGCTAATGGCATTTCCACACAAAGAGGTGCTATACAGAATAATCATCTTCAGGGCCATGAAGAAAAATCAGAGGACTGGAGCATCTCTCCTATGAGGACAGGCTGAAAGAGTTGGGGTTGTTCAGAAGAGAACGATCCAGGGAGACTTTATAGGCCCTTCCAGTCCCTAAAGGGGCTACAGGAGAGATGGAGAGGGACTCTGGATCAGGGACTGGAGATGTAGGACGAGGGGTAATGGTTTTAAACTGAAAGAGGGGAGATGATTTAGATTAGATATTAGGAATAAATTCGTTGTTGTGAGGGTAGTGACATGCTGGCCCAGGTTGCCCAGAGAAGCTGTGGCTGCCCCATCCCTGGAGGGGTTCAAGGCCAGGCTGGATGGGGCTTTGAGCAACCTGGTCTGGTGGGAGGTGTCCCTGCCCAGGGCAGGGGGGTTGGAACTAGATGATCTTTAAGGTTCCTTCCCACCCAAACCATTCTATGATTCTATGATAATAAGCTGCATTTCATGCATGGATGCTCTGTTCCCAACATTTTCCCACCAAGATGCTCAGAGAGGCTCTACAGCCCAGCTGCCCCACGTCTTGGGAATGGTTGGAGCCCCAACTCCTTTGCAAATCCTACATGCCCTCGGGGCAAGTGATATCACAGCCCTCTGACCAGTACATTATTAATTTTTGTGACATAGTGCGTCTAAAAGCCAACTACCACCCTGGGAAGTATGTCATAAACAAATATTCCTTCCCTGCTGAAATGCATTATTAAAGCCTCTCCCCCATAAATCGCAAGTAGATAATACTCTCCATGGCACCTTGTAAAATAAGCAATTTTCTGCTACCAAGGAAACAAATTCTTTTCCTCAATCGTATCTAAACTCCACCAACATGGTGACAGACACAGCATTGCATCTGAGTTTGTTTTTGACAGCCTCATACATTTCTAACTCTGTCAGCAAATACAAATGTATGAAGCTTTTCACTTCAAAGAGCTCTGGAGCAAAATGGACTTTCTGGGACCTGCTGCACCCTTATCTATACCAGACTTTATGCCCTAATATTTCCTACCATTTCTACTGCTGCTTCATTGCAAGGGTGAGAGGTAGAATTTAAGTGCCAAGATCAAATCCAGACCAAGCTGCCTTTTGAACAGAGGGAATGAGGCTGGGATTAGAAAGATAGACATTGTAGATTCCCAAAAAATGCTTTTCACCTCAGAACATATTTGGATAAAGCTCATTGTGTATCATACCCTGCCAGGTGTTGCTCGGGCAGAATCAAGGAACATCTACTTGGTGTATGAAAGAGTTTATTCTTGCACGGTCTATCATGACACAAGGGCTTTGGGTACCAGCATGTTCAACAGTATTCTTGGAAAATTCTCTGGAAACACTGTAAACGAATAAGAAAAGCAAGCTGCAGGACACAGTCACGACTGTGTGTCGTGTGGCCATCACAGACCTTGCTAAGACAGACGTGGAGCAGGGCCCAGAGAGGTGCAGCTCTGCAGCAGCAGAGTGTTTCAGGTCACATATCAATTTTGACTCCATTTTCTTGTTTCCTAATGAAACTGTAGAGGTTTTGTTTCAATAAGATGTTAGCTTCATTATTCCTTTGTCTTTTAGCTTTTTTGCTACAGCACTACAGTACTGTTTCTTCATGATTATTGTATCAGCAAATGTTAACATTTTATTCCAGTTTGAAATGAGAAGAAATGAAGAAATTCCAGCATTTGTCTACAAATTGAAACTGCTATTTTCTAAAAAGCTCTAATCAACTACCGAGACATCTGAAAACGATATCCTACTTTCCTGTCCATTACGAGCCTATGCAGGTGTTCAAATGTATTTCTCAGAGCGAGGGGTCTGTGGGATCATTGGTTTCAGAAAGCTGTGCAAGGTCTTGTCTTCATTTCTAGAGCAATCGGGAGAGTTAACTTAGGAGTTCATTGTTATTTTTCTGTTCTTTGGTGCATAGAGTGTGTCTCCCGTGTACCAAGCAGCTGCCAGCGAAGTGTTCAACATCAGCAGACCTTACCCAGGGTCCGTCTGCGACGACAGATTTTAAATACAGACGTTTCCGCTTTTCTTTTAAAGCTGAAGTTAAGTTCAAGAAATCTTTATCTACATTATCGTGCATTCAAGGAGCAACCTGAAGCCAAAATAAATTTGTTTCATACTATGGGTGAAAAAATAGCTTGTTCTCCAGCTCAGCAAAGACAGATCCCTCAGCACAAATCCCTTGTATTAAAGTCCCTGCTTCTCACTACTGATACAGAATTTCCAATGAGAAGAAAATGTACTTTCCTTTTCCTCCTTATTCTCACAGTTCACACCAGGTGTAGTCTATGCATTTAAAATCATTCTATTTCAATATTCAGAAAGCAAAGTTTAAGTGGATAGCTATTGCAGAAGAGTCCTGCAGTGGTAAGAGAGCAAGACTGGAACCACGCTATGTAGTTATCCTGGGATACTGGGGCAAATTCACAGCCGTCTCCAAGTCCACCCTGCCCAGGAGAGAGCTGCATAAAAATTTGAGTAAGATCTTCAGGGAGCTGATCTACCCATTGAGAAGGGTGATAGCAAAGAGTTATCATGTATCTGTCAAAGGCATATCTTCAGTCATGGGTCTGAAAAAGTGAATGAGGGACCACACTAACCTGCAGATGTCAAGGAGACTGTTCAACTAATTAGAAAAAGAGAGTAAAGTACATCAAGTCTCAGAATTGACCACTCTTCAGTGTTGCTTTTCCTCTGACAAAACCTGTAACAATCTTGTTGTGTGTGAGGAAGGAAGGAGTCAGAGAAAGACTGTCAGAGTGTCAGAGGAAGAAACCCAGGACCCATGTCCATGAGAAAGGACTCACAGTGTCACTCAGTCCTGCCATGAAAACCAATTAAAATTCCTTCACGGGGAAACCAGCTTTGGGTTGTTGTTTTTTTTTTTTTTTTTTTTTTTTGCAGACTGCTATTATAAATAATAGAAGGGGAAACAAAGTTTTCAATTTGTGCAAATGCTTTGACGAAGTTGTGCTTCATCCTTGTATAAATATTGCTCCTGTAACACTGCCAAGGAATGGCCTTGAGTGTCTGCAGCAAAAAAACCCCGACCTGCTCCTATCTGAGTCCACGTATAATTCATGCTTGTGGCCTGTATTCCAGCTCTTCAAAGATTGTCCATGACCCCTCCACCCGACCAGGAATCCAGGCTGCCGTTCCCTGACTTCTGTGTAGCATTTCAGGGGGGGCCATGGCAAGTTTTGAAAGGGAAATATTTTTTATTAGGCAAACTGACAAAGCTGGAGAGAAAGGGCACGCTTTCAAATAAGCAATTCCTTTCTGAACATTTGGACTTGCATGCCTGGGTGCTTATCTGTTCTTTTACAGTAATACAATAGAAGATAAACTTTCTCCCCCTAAAAGCCATTACCCCGCTTAAACCCTAGACCATCATGGCTAAAATACCATGGCTGACTACAAAGATGATGACGGAGACAAGGAGAAGGGAATCTGCTTAACCAAAGAGGGATAACTTTACACAGAACGAACAGAAATGTAATGGCTCTGTTGCATAATCTGGCTGGATTCCTCATTTCAGCTTCTCCAGTTTTTCGCAGCCTGTGTTCAAGTGGGGAAGGGAGAGGAACTCCAGGAAAAATCCAGCTGGAGGTGGTATTTGTATGATGTGCCTCAGTTCTGAAGTTCCCATTGAATCCCTAGCTCCCCTATCTCATTTGATAGCAAACCCTCACTGTTAGGCACAAGGCTTTTCCCAGTGCCTCTGGAAATTAGAAGGTTCAATTAACTTTTCATGAAAAGTGATGTGAGAATAAACAGAAATTACAGGGTTTTGAAAAAACACAGGCTGAAGCTTGAAAACCTGCAGGCATTTTATGATTCTGCCATTTCACAACCCGTGAGCTTGCAGATTTTGCAGATAAAATTACAGATGGAGATGAATTTAAAAATCCCATAGGATGAACTCCTTGTTTTTGATGAGGTGTCCAGACTAGACTTTTCATTCCAAGACAGTGCTTACTCACATTCCAGCCTAAAACTCGTCATTCTAAAGCACCCTTCTCCAGCTCATAACTGCCTTAAAAAAAGATGGTTTTGTACAGCAGATACATGCAAGTTGTTCATTGCTCTTACAGATATCTGCAGATGATTTTGTGATCATCAAATCTTGAACACAGAAAGTTTCTGAACATGCCTTCTGGTGCCAAGAAAGGTAAATGCTGGGGAGCATTGTCTGCCAAGGAATTTTTAGTTACTCTGTTATAGCCAATGCTTTTAGTACATCTGTTAAATAAGTCAATAGACATTTTAATGAGAAGAGCTGGCATAATAGCATCTTCCTGAATAGAAAAGACTGTGGGCACATAATGATGTGGGTTTTTTTTTTGAATCTCTTCTGTTGTCCAGGTATAGGAAAAAATCTAGTTATGATTCACTAACACTAGATGTAAAACTCCTGAGTTATTTACAAATTCTGGTAGTCAGAAGTACAACAGGCAGAGACAGAGAGAGAAAAGGAGAGGGAGATCTATTTATAATGGAAATCCTCAGGAAATCTGAACTTAAAAGAGAAAAGCTTGTTTTAAAAGACATGGTATGGTAGTTAAAATGCCAAATTATTTCTTTGTTGCCTTATGCAACCCAGTCTCACTCATGAGTGCTGTGATATCCCAAAGAATAACTTCCCAATTGCCAACAAGACAGAAGATTTCATTGTTTTTCTCTTTTAACTGGTTTTCTGTAGTAGTTGTCATTTTCTTCAGAAGCAGGAGAGCAAACACAGGTTTCCATTCCACAATCACTGCCATGATTCACATGTATAATTTTCTCATATCAACTGTAGTCTAGGAAAACGAGAGAACTAAAATTGTCAGATGAAATAAGTTTTTCTTTATCAGGTTAAAGCAAAGTGTAGGGAATGTCTTCCTATTAATTAGAAACTTTGTATCCATGTACAGTAGTCTAGGATCAGTTCTGCATATATACAAACATATAAAAAAAACAGTGTGAGATCTGAGTTGTCTGTCTAACATTTTCAATGTCTAACATTTTCAGTCTAAATATTTCCTTGTCCCATCAGTGGCTTCATTGTTTAGACTTGCCCCTCACCATCTGCTGTGGACACCTCCTCCATCACTGACCAGCAGAGAATAACACTCATTGTGGACTGAGGTGACACAAAAGACAGAAGTTTCACAGTGAGAAGTGTATTCTTGCACTGGAGACAACCCAATCTGATTATGTGTTACTTTTAGGGTCCTTTCCAAAACTTCATTTGGGTTGCAAATGATTTATATTTTGTTATTCCGAGATTTAGCCACGCTAGCAGTAGCAAGCTCTTTCTCTCAAGTCTTTGCTGCCGGCTAGACAATACAAAACAACAAAGTATTTAAAAATAAAAAAGACTTGAAACTATTGGCAACATGAATAAAGAAAAAAAAAAAAAAAGGAAATACAGCCTGAACCACAGGTGCTCAAACACTGATTTTTTATTTCTGAGTGTATGAAGAGCAGAGACATAAACCGTGCTAAAACATTTGCCACTAGAGAGAGAGGTATGTGTTTTTTCCTTGTCCTTTAAGAGTGCACTTCTTTCTTCAAAACCCCAAACCCTGGGATAGTAGTTCTGTTCACCCAAATGGTTCAATATATTACTTTATGTTCTACCTATCTCTTTGCCATTTAAAGCATTTGCTAGGAAAACCTAGTATAATTTGTGAGAAATCTATGCTTACAAGCTTGAAGTGTGGACAAGGCCTTAGCTCCAAGTTATCAGTAGACATCACTATGGCCAACCGATTGAAATAGTTAAATTAATCTGATTTTTAAGGTCAGGAAATGGTGAAACAGTGAAACTGTTGCAGGAAAGCATATTTGACATAATGCTTCTCTCAGCCCTCAACCAAAAAACACTGAGAATAGCCTGAAGGAGATCATCGCCTTTCATCCAGTTCCAAGAGAGTCTGGAAACACTCACATTTAAATTTGTTAACCATCCTTTAACCTTTTCTCCCGTTTTCTTTCCATCTACTGTGGTCTCTCCACATGCACCTCCTTCCTGTTTATTAGTTTACTTTCTTTTAATAAAAGAAGGGGAGAGCCCTGTGATAAGTCGGCCCGGCCTCGGTCGCTCTGTGATGGCTTTGCTGCAGGCAGGAGCCCATCGCTTGGGAGCTACCACTATTACTCCTCTTGTTGACATGGTGACCTGCTAGATGATTTCTCAATAGGTATGAAATCCTCTCCTGTCACACTCATTGCCTATACCTGCTGCCCCATGAGCAGGATCCTGATTTTGCCGCCTTTTCCCCAGTGCAGCCTGGCTTACCTGTCCGTGGGCAGAGCTTTTATTGCCTTGGAAGAAATAAAACCACAAAATCCACAAAACCATGGCTCCCATGCTGTCACTTCAGCCGCACATCCAGCTGTCTGGCCAACACCTTCTTTAACCTGTCCGCTTTGGTGTGCCCATCTCTATTAAACACACTGCAATGTTTTTCTTCTCTCTTGACAATAGGGATTTGTACAATTTTACAGCCTAAAAGATTCTCTCCCTGCAGGGCTGCTCAGTTAATAAAGAAAAAACAGTAAGGTCAAAAATGATACCCGGGTATGAGACTCTTTCCCTGCAAAATAAAGGTGTGGGTGCCACATCCGTGGGTCACACAGGTAACCCAGGAGAGGGGAAAGTTATCATCTCAGAGTGCTTTCCAAGTGAAAAAAATTATTTTAATATAAGCAATGTGTTCTCGACACTTCTACGGCATTTGCTGTCTCCAAATATTTAATTTTAATAAAAAAATGATTAATCCTCTTAATAAACCCATTACGTGCTGAGTCCTGTGGTTTACAGTTGGAAAACTGGAAGAAAATGAAGAGTAAAATTCGGTCTTGCCCTTTCCTGTGCTCCTGGTGCACGAGGAGGGTACAGCTGCCCTGGGAAGTGGCCAGGCTGGTCCAGCAGCTCTCTGCCATCTCCTTCCCTTGGTTCCACCTGAGTCAGTAACTGGTCTGAGCACAAGGAAACAAGCTACCAAACAATACAGAAAATGGAATAAATTTTTATTTTCTTTATGAGTGTGCTTTTCTAGGCTAACAGAAGTAAAAGTTCCTTTAAAAGTGGCACGATGTTTGAGTGCTGAGTTGTAACTGGATGTACAAGAGGCACGTCGCTTTTGAGAAAGAGATGCCACCTCTTGCAGAGTCCCTGTTCTTAGTTAACCAGCTAATTAAGCATGCTGATGTTTTTGCTCTTGTTAATGCATTTTAATTCCACTCTTAATGTTTTTGCACGCTCACGCATAGCCGGGGACATTGCCCTGAAAACCTGTTCACGGGGAAAGGGTGCAAGAAGCCAAGCCAACGATGGGAGGGAGAGCACGACTTTCCTTGTAGAATCAAGTAAACATTAATAATGCCACATAGCATGTAATTAACCATGTCTCCCTCTTTGTGCTCATTGTCTCTGTGGGCCAGATTCGTTCAGCAGTTAGAAAATCAAGAGAAGAGAAGGGGGGAAGGAAAGGGCAGTACCTGCTTTGCCAATTGCCCATCGTCCCAGACATCCAACCTAACTGCATCCGACAAGGTGGCAAAAATTAGGGGGCAGCAGGTTTGGAGAGCTGTGGGCCAGACTTGGAATGGGATGGGAAGAGTCAGTTGTATTTTATGATCTCTCCCAGTGGGACCAGTCTGGGATGAGGGGCTGTCAGGATGGGGCAAGTGCTTGGCCATACAGTGCGAAGGGCTGAGAGCCAACCGTGCCATCATCCTGCTGAGGTGACATTCCTGAGGGGACAACAGCTCTTGCATTGAAAGCCAGTGGTTTATTCTTGTGCTGGAGCAAAAAGTGCTTTTCAAGAGGGTCATTGCCATCGCAACTGATTTCAGTTCGGGGAAGGGAAGCAGCTCGTGTCTTCCCCAAAGAGACCCTCGAAGGTCCCTCCTGGGTCAGCAGAGGCTCGTTTGCAGTGGGGCAAAGAGCACCGTCCACAGGCCTACCTATAATTAAAGACCTGCAGTTTCCTACCCACGTACTCTTAAAACATCTGTAAGCATAATTACAGAACACCCCTCAAACAGCTTAATACGAGGCAGGCGTTCTTTTTCACTGGGAGATTGCATTTAACGACGCCGTGTACAGTAGAGTTTGCAGATAAGGCCAGAAGAGCACCTAATTATCTCTCCGCTGGCAGCAACTGTACTTAAACTTACATTTTCATAGCAGTACACCAAGCTTTCTGTTTTGCTTCATGATGCCTCCCATTCCTCTTAATGCTTAATTCTCCGTGCACCGCTTTAAAAATTAAGGATACAGCCCCGAGCCTGGGCTCCGTCTACCCAATTAAGCGCGAAGAATGCTATAGAGCTCACTGCCATTTCCTTATGTCTTCCTTCTTCACGGCTTTGACGCGTGCTGATAGCACTCTTTTGTTAGCCGAGGAGTGTATTTAGTATCTGTTTTGCAGGAATTATTCTGTTTTTGCCAAAGAGCGTACTGTTTGCGCGGGCGGCGGTGCCTGTAGTGTGGCAAAGGCTGTTCAGGAGGAGGCTGAATGTAATTCCTGGCCCCACGACAGCTCCCGTTTCCGCAGCGTTCAGCTTTCTCCCAGACTTTCAGCAAGGCAGAGTTGTGGGGAACTATTCGATGTCTGAGGCACGGTTCTCACTCGGGGGATTTTTTTCAGCCTGGAAAAAAAGATTAAAGAATCAAATTAAGGATGTCTAAAAATCTGAGCTCTTTTCCAGGGACTTTCTATTTTTAGCTAGTTTTCGGTTCTCTCCCCTGCTTGTCTGATGTGTCACCCATCTCAGTTGGGTGTTTGCAACTTTGTGAGGAAATCGTGGCTTCATAGCACTGATCTGAGGTACCTTTACAATGTAGGACTCAAAGCTGGGGACCCACACGGGGATCTTTTTTGGGGGGGGGGGGGAGGAATCAAAGTTTCTCAAGATAGGAGTCCAATTTTCACCCCAAACAAAAAGACTAGAGAGATCTATTGGATAAATTGGGTGATCCCATGAGAGTGGGAGGCTGTGGAGTCTCCCTTTGCTGGAGAAGGCACTGCTAGGCTTGAAAGTGAAAAGAAGAACTGTGAAGTTCTCTGCCTCACACAAAGACTGCAACTTTTTTTTTTTTTTTCTTTTTTTAGCCTAGTAAGCAGACAGAAAGAGAAAAGCAGCTGCCTAAATAAGGAACTGGCTTAGGAAGGAAATGATTTATGAACAAACTGTTGTCTTGCAGGAAGAGGTCAAATCTGGGTTGGGGAAGAAGACACAGAGAGACTTAGAGTCAGAGAGGCTAGATGTTAATATGATTGAGAGTGGAGAAAGAGAAATCAAGAAATCGATGCTTGCAAAAAGCCACATGGAAATACCTGGAGCGGTTAGAAGGAGAGGACACAGATGGGCAGAGAAGCAAGTCTGCTCACATTTTGTGAGGCTCCTTTTCTCCTGTTTGCCTCCTCGGTGGTGAGTGCTAGAGGAACGAAACGTTGGTATTGCTGCTTTACAAAGAGATGAGCCCATCGCAGTCCCCAGCAGGTCCCTTTGACCAGGTTTGGTTTGGATTTGCGTGAATTTTTGTCTCTCGTGATAACAGCATTCAGTGACAGCTGATCCCCCGGGTGTCTGTATGAGCTTCCTGGGATGAGTCCTCTCTTGCGTGTGCCTTCCTGTGTCCCTGCCGAACTCTCATCATCAGGGACACCAATTGCACAATCCAGCCCCTGTTTTCCAGCCCACAGAAAAGCAGCCCATGTCCAGCTGGCTTACTGTCTTTGCAAATGTGACCTGTGGGAACTCACAGATCACACAACTTCCACTGCTCAACTGACTCACGGCCCTCCTCGTGGCCTTCCTCCCCCGTCTCCCATGAGCCCACCAAGCCACGGGCTATGTTTGGAGCAAGGGTTGTGCTAGCAACTTCTCCATCCAGTGAAGACGTGCTCAAGGTGGGACGTGGGAAACCTCCCTGCAGTGCTCTGCATCTGCACGGGGCCCGTGGAGGAAAGCACAAGGGACCACGAGGCTCTCAGCACTGCTGCCCTTCTGGTTTGTGTTATACACAACACCCTGATTTTGTCCTTAGTGAATCCTCACGGTCACATCCAGGCAACCTGCTACAGCACAGTAACTGCCCCATGGCATCAAAGGGTGGAAGAGTGAAAAATCGACCAGAGGGTCCTGGTGCCAGCTGCCCAACCTCTCCTGATGCTCAGCAGGGAGGAGCTGCCACGGCATTTACACCTCTGTGTGGGATTTTCCTTGTGTCAGGCGATGAGCATTCACCCAAGACTTTAGGTTTAGGCTTCTTTAAGAGTCAGTGGGAAAAAAAGGGATGGCAGAAACAGCTCCAGGGAAGTTTCTCTCTATGGACTCTACAGAGAGCTTAGAGAGTGAGCTTAAATGCAGATCAATAAATTTTAGATGCTTGAAGTTAAATAAGACGTGTGTTGCTCTCACAGGATGTGCTTTGAGTGTTTACCTTGTCCCCACACACCAAAGCCTAAGAATATATATTAAGGATTAATTTCTCCCCTGGAGTTTTGAATCTCAGAATTGCATCCTAGTAGTCATACTGATAATATTTCTACACAGCCTTACAAAAAGTAAATAAAAAAGTATTCTATTTCACTGAGAGATTTGGACTCTCAGAAATAACACTCATCTGTGTCTGATGGTGAGCCATATTTCAGTGTGGTCTTCTGAATAACAGAAAATAAATAGACTGTATGTAAATCTATATACAGTCTATAAAGAGACTGTATTTTTGTACTAATCAAATTGGGAGGCATTTTCATCCAATTATTTTTTGCCTGTAAGACCAGTGAAAGCTAGAAATTGTGTACATTTGTCTAAATAACTGTGGCTGCACTTTGTGTGGATTCTGTTTGGAAGCAGATGGTTATGAAGACCAGTCTTAGCAAGTATTTTAAAAGAATATAATAAATACTGTATAAATAAGACATACACAATGTCTTGCTGTCTTCCTGCAGGATTTGGATTCTGCTGTGGTTCAATCTAAAGGAAAAGAGAATTTTGCCAATAAAGCTAATGTATCTTCTTCCTCTCCTACTATAATTGGAGGCAGAAGCTATTTTACAATCAGCTTTTCTTTTTACTAATTCATTAAACATGAATTTTCACTGAAAATACGCTCTGTGTCAGTTGGCCCATAATAAAATAGGATATTCTACAGCTATGAGTCCATTTCCTGCTTCCAGGAACAAAGTTTAAGAGTTTCAACACAGGTCTGGGTTTCAAGTGGTCTGGATCTGCTTCTGTACCTGCTTCTGTCTTCCTGTGTGACCTTAGAGAAGTCGGTCTTTGAAACTCAGGTATCCTCCTTGAAAAATGAAGATAATTCTCTCCTACCTCCCAGGGAAGTTATGAGCTTTAACCAAGCAGGGTGAGTAGACAGCAGTTTGAAAAACAGCGAAGAAATACCAATAAAGAAGAAGTTGCATTTTTCAGACTCTGGCAAAATTCAGTATTGTCCTCAATATCTAAGAAACACAGAAGAGAAGCTCCTGTTTGCTAAAGCAGATCAATGCATTCGCATCAGTAGGCAATGTAGTTTCAGCGTTATAAAATGCTGACTCTTTTTCAAGGATCTAAAGAGAACATCCTTTGTTTTCTGTTTCATGAAACATATTCTTAAAGGCTTGTTCACTAGTATGGAAAAATAACTTGGTTCTACTTGCGTGGTTTCATTCTGCTATATATAAAGAAAGAATTAGCATCCATCAATCTTTCTCAGCTATCTTTAATCTGGGAGCTGCCACCTACATTCTGCTACAGTAGGAGCAGTGCTCGGTTTTGCTAGGGATATTAGCAAATTACTTTAAAGGTATTTAAGGCTATTGCCCTTTTGCCCCTCCTCATTGGTGTCACCTCATAAAAGACTCACCTTTTGGGCCTAGTGATGTGATGGCTGCCCAGTGGCCAGCCAGAATACTACACCACCAGGACAGCCAAAATACTGCACCACCTCCTGGCACAAGATTTAAAAGGAGAAATACTGTCACTCATTAAGCAGAAGAGACTGGTGGGGATTAGAACAAAGGTGGGACTCAGTGAAGGTGAGGATGGCGTGGTGGGGAAGGCAAAAGCATGCAGAGGGAAGGAGGAGATGGTGAAGACTCTTCAGTAATGAAGATTCTCTGAGGCAGAGGTTTTGTGTCTCATGGACTCTTATGGAGAAGAGGCATGGACTGTGATGAGATTAAGCAGCACACTGAAAAGAAGACCCTGGGTGCAGTGAACAGTCATGAGAGAGGCTGCTCTGGTGGGCAGGAAGCCGTGAGCCAAGGATGAGGAGGATGAGAAGAAGCAGGATTCAGTGCTGTAAACAGATGTAAAAAATTCAAACAGTTCTATGGCATACCAGGAGCAGCTAAATTTAGATTTGGGTCAGTTTTGCTTTGGAAATGAGTTGACCCTCAGATGGACTTCGTTAGCATTTTCCTAGAAATCTCGGTATTTGTGTCTTATGAAAGGGAAGCTGGAAAACAAGAACAATTCTTGAAGGCTCTGATCTCTCCAGGGTAATTGTAGCTGCAAGAGTTATTGTTATTGTGAAACAGTTTATTACAAAAATCCTTCTAGGTAACTTTGACCATATCTGGAAGCTGCTCAGTAGGACATTTTACCAGAAAAAAAAGATATATTCAGTATGAATTGTGTCTGAATTACAAATGTTATCAGAAAGGAAATCATATCACAATATGTGATATTGCAGTGAACCATTGAATTATGTCACCCCAATCAGTGATTCCAGCTGGGAATTGATTAATACAGCTCATTGACATGGAGATTAGCTACATCAGTGCCTGGCTGGCCAGAGGGTGAGCTCTGATACCAGCTGCCACAGGGTAGGACATAACTGGCTCTCCCAGCAGTCAGTTAATATAATGAAGGTTTCTGAACATGGTAACCTCTTTTCTTTTGGCAGAGTCGCAGTGATTCCTCTTCCTGACTGATCTGGAGAGATTCTATTTGTGACCACACGTTTCACATTAAGTATTGGAAGTTATTGGATTACAGCCCTGCAGTATGAAAGGTCAGCCACAGAGTGGGCAACTCTGGTTTTCTTGTATGTCCACATAAGGATGGATAATCAGATAATTGCTGGGTCTGCTGGTGTTCTACTGATTTCTATTTTAGCAGTTCAAAGATATCTGTGTATTTTAGAGCAATACTCTAGTGCTGTTGAGAAAGCACTTAAATAAGCCCTTTCTCTAAAGCTCACCTAATGTTTCCATGCAATTTTCCTTTGGGTCTGAAGTGTTCTGTGTCTGGGGAGGTTTTCTTGGAAAGCTAAAGGGGAAAGTAAATTTAATTTGACTGTTTCTTAGTTACCTGACCTTTCATATTCTGTGGCATTGGGACTTTCCAGTAGTCTAGAATCCTAATTAGCTTCTTCTCTCATAATTACCCTTTTTGTCTTTTTCGATCCACCTACAATCTCTTTGGTTGCTTCCTGAGAACTAGAGATGAGATCCACAAAAAAATTTAAATGGGGTAAACTCATCAGCTAGGGTAGCTTGAGAGGTCACTGCTGACTTCATTCTAATCTAGTATTGAAACAAAGTGAAAAATTCTGAATATCCAGCTGAAAACCTCTAAGTATCATGATTTTTCCACATGTTTTTCTTTCAAATTCATTGATGGGCAGGGATGCCCTTTACACTTCTTTTGTTGCCCAAAATTATTTTTGCTATAGAAACAGATCAAAAGGACAAGGGTTTTTTTTATTTTTATCTTTGTATGCAGTAATAGTTTCTCATATACTCTGTTGGACCCAGGACTTAAACTCTAAAAGGGTAAAAATCATTAATTTTTGACTTAACTGTGACTTTTATCTTGCTAGTTTTTGCAAGTTATTTGTTCGTTTCTGAGATAGTTTCCTCCTGTGAAGCAGATTATGGGTGTTTTTTTTAACCTCAGAAATTAAACTCCAGTTCCAACTACAGACAGTTTTATTTCATATGCTAAATTGTCACAATCAAAGGCCGAATCTCTGCTGAACAGGTTTGGAAACATCTGGCTCTTTTCTTTCGACTTTGGAGTCTAATTATCTCAGTGCAGACTGTGATTGCTAAGTATGAAATTAAGCTGCCCAGGCTCAGCAGTCTTGGAGAGTTTGGGGTTTAGTGGTGGGTTGGTTGTTGGGTTTTTTTCTCCCCCTTTGTAACTATTTTCCCCACAGCCTTAAATCGTGCCAAAATGAAAAAAGTAAAAATATGTACCCAGAGAGCAGTCCACATGTGCTGGCACTTGGGAACACCACCACAGGAATGTCTTGCTGTGTATTACAAGAACCGGCCGCTTTGTGCGGAGAGCTGGGACCAGGGAGGGCTCGGGTATTGCAAACAGCAATGGAAAAGCTGCTCTCATGGGGAGACTCTGCCATCGGGCCAGTCCAGGGCACAGGGGGTAGATATTAACAGTCCACAGAGGCAAGAGGCAGATATTAACCCAGGGGTGTGGAGCTCCTGGTGCCGCAGAAGACAGCGGCTGCAAAGGTCTGTCCTGTGCTGGATGGAGTATTTCTGATCTGCTGCATCCATGGTGGTCAGGGGCACTTGGAAAGCCCAGGTCTGATTCCCTGCTCGCTGTCTTGGAGTGTGTCACCCAAGTCCAGCTCTGTAAAGCGGTGGTCACAGATCTCACAGGAGAGAATCTCTGTGACTCACTCCCTGTGCGTAAAATGAGGGCAAGGAGCTATGCGACAAGAAGAACATTAAGAGCCTGTGACACTGAGGTTAGAAGAACTATGGGTAGAAAGTGAAGTACAGAAGGAGGTAGAACCAGATTTCTGTATTAAACCTGGGGGGAGGATGACGTGGTCTCCAGTTTCATCTGGCTGATGAAACCATTGCTCCTGTCATCTTCTTTAGGGGAGCGTTGCTTCACTTTGACTGTCTGTTTTGAGGACAGATGCTCTCCTTGGCAGCATTGCCCTGAGAAAATTTAAAGAGAATGGATTGAAAATGTGTCAGCTTCAGAGAGACCAGTCTTTTTTCTTTGGGTTTGTTTTTTTTTCCTCCCTTTTTCCCTGAAAGGAGCAGAGATGCCAAAGGGCAAGCCCCAGGAACAGAGACTGTTCCTTTACCACGTAGAGTCCCACCCTGCTCCAGCTTCTCACCCCAACCTCTCCTTCCCTTGCCTTTCTCTCTGCCAGGTAGTGTCTCATATGCCCATGCTGAGGAAGGGAAGAAGGAAAACAACAACAATGAATCACAGTGAGCCAATCAATCTTCCCATACAGCTTGGAAAAGTCCAAGGAGAGACTGCTGCTACTTGTGTTTTCTTTGAGTTTTCTTGAGCAGTGCAGACATGAAGGTGAGGACCAGGTGAGAGTGAAGTTTCAGAAGATGGGAGGGAAATCCTGCAGGAGAAAAGTGTTTGCTCCCTGTGGACAATCCAAATAATGAGGTAATGGAGGGTCTGTCAGAGCAGAGGTTTCCCAACTTCAGCAAGGTCTTCCAGAGATAAGAGCATTTCTCGGGCAGAGGCACACGCCAGCAACACTCATTATTCTAGTCAAGAGAGAGCTGATATTTTTCTGCACTACTTGATTTATATATCCCAAATTGTATCCTGGGAACCAAGAGAGGCTTTCTGCCATGGAAATAAAAAATAATAAATTCTAATAAAGGATGAAGTTAGTTGAAAAGCCAGCTTTCTTTGTAAATGACAGATGGTGCTTAGTTGCAAAGGGCAAGGGGAATCATCCATTAGCACTACTTCTTACGTTGCATTCTTTGTTTTAATTATGTAAATGCAGTCAGACACCACAGCATAGATGTGGGAGAAACTATTGTATCTTCACTATTTCATGTTCACCATCACTCTTTAAGATATTAAAAAGCCTGAGTCGGAAGCACTTTATAGGAATGCATACATAAGCATAACGAAAGGACATGGCCCTTGTGGGACCTGGTTTACTGAGGCATCACGCTGCCTTCAGTTTGTACATGGAATTTGCATATGTGCTCTACTGTTGATAGATGACGCTGGAGCACATGTTCATAAACATTTTTTAATCCCACGTACAGTTTAAGGAAGTCACTAGCAGCATTGTGTGATGTCATCCATACCTTCTAAGTGGCTCTGGAGAGACTTTAGTGTTTTTACTAAACTTGGAGTATTTTTGGGGCCCCTCTGGAGCTGCTAAGGCAAGGGTCAGGTTACCTTGCCACAGCTCCACAACGTCAAGATGTGCCGTTCCCAGGTGCTGTGCACACAACCTACGAGCAGCAGTCAAAGCTCCTTTATTGCTTCCTCCCCCCAGCACACTCCCCCAACCTCCATATGCATCCTCTTGTTTGTACAGCAGGTCACTTAGGGCTCAAATATGCTTCCCTTGGGCTTACATCAAAGTCCTAGAATCAGACATTCAACATACATGGCTCTCCTGCTAACCCTGCCTGCGAGCAACTGCCTGGAGAGGTAACCACAGCTCTGGTTGTGATTTTGGGAGGAGGAGATCCCATCTTCTATGTGGCTAAACACTACTATGTTTGGCATTTTCATTTAAGCTGTGCAGTTACAGGAGGCCCCTTGATAATTTGAGTGAGAAGTTTGAGATTTTCACTTCAATGAACTTTTGGGTCACCTTTAAAGACAAGTTAATTAATCACATTTTAAATCAGAGGCTGTCTTCATCAGGTCTTGTACAAAATGACTGTGTCCACAGTCTGCTTTGCAGATTAAATCCTGCTTTCTTCACTGTAGGTGTCTGTGTCTTCAGCAGCAGGTGCTTACTGCTGCAAGTGGAAGTCAGCTCACAGGCCTGCTGGTAAGAGATAACGGAGAAGACTTTAGCAGGAAGACAGTTAACTGTTTTTTCTTAATCTTTGAACACTCTCCATCCTGTCAGCACATAGAGGAATTGCCCACTTCAATTGTGGTTGTAACTGCCCAACCGTATGTTACTATCCATTTGTAAACACCTGCATTCGCTGGTTGGAAGCACACCCAACAGATGATGTTGTCTCCACCCTTGTGCCTTAGAGGCTCAGATCCATCTCTCCCCTCACAAAATTCAGTTATAGGATCACTAAAAGGAGGTAAGCAAACCACATCTGCAGAAGATGAGAATGAAGATGAGGATGAGGGGAACTCATTCCCCAGTTGCAGGGATGCATGAACCCCAACATCCGTGGTGCTCCAAGCAGAGGTGTGAAGAGCAGAGATGTAGCAAGTGGCCTATCTCTGGCCAAGTCCCATCTCTCCCCCAAAAGCTGCTCCTTCACAGACCAGAGGGAAGCTCCCAGGGGAGTTTAGCCACCAGGACTCTGTGCTGGATCCACATTTGCTTTCCCATGGTACCTTCTTCGTGACAAGTACCACAGCCATTGGCACTCTGCTGTGCATGTTTATAAAGCCAAGCTGAGAGCAGGGTTAAGAATAACGGATGGGAGACCTATGGTATTTCAAAACCCTTCAATGATGTCAATCCCAACTGATATTTAATGAGCTTTGTGCTGTGAAACAATTTCCAAAGACAGATGTCTTAAATTACAGGACACTCAATATTTGGGTTTGGCTTCTAATAGAAGGCCCAAGTCAATAAAAGAAACCACTTCACTACTCACCATATAAAAACACAAATACCAATTTAGCCCATGAGTATGCCCTTGAAATTCTACATGAATTAATTGTTTAGGATCCTCTTATTGCCTGGTCCTTTCATAATTTCAGCCACTTACAACAGTAATTTCACAAAGCCATCATCATTATTGTCACAGGGTTTCAGTTTAGCAGATAAAGCAACGCCCTCTCACTAATTGTCCCTTACCACTGCCCTCGATTTTCCATCAAAATCATAATCCCAGATGGTTGAGGAGGGTAGTGTAAGTGGGTACTGATCTATTAGAACTGCAGGAAGAGTGTAAAGTAAAATCAGCCAAAGCCAGTGCCTTAACAAACCCAGCTGCTTAGGTATCACAGAGAAAACCAGGAGATTAAAGACTAAGGATGTGATAATTTGCTGTAAAAAATCATCTAGGGTTAACCAGAAGAATTATCTGAGGGGTAGTACAAGATCAAATGGACATATATATATAGATAGAGATATATATATACGTATGTACATATATATATAGGTCTTGAATACATTTAAGAGTGGAATTAGAAGGTCTCTAATCACCGCGCTGAATTTTAGAAACCCTCCATCAAAGACAGTGGTGGAAGAAAGAACCTAAACTGTTTTAAGATGGATCTTGGCAGCTTTCTGGGTAGGATTTGGTAACAGAAAAGAAGGAATCCTCAAGTTAGAAATTAAAGGCTTTGAAAGATGGTTTCCCCCATGAGGAGGTAAAAGGAGATTTCTTGAGTAGTTGTTGATTCATTTTGATTGAATCATAGTTAGCCTATTCATTAATTCTGTCCTTTTGTACCACTGGTTACTTGAAATACCACAAGGACCTTTTGTCTTTGAGGGGGTTTTGCTTGCCTTTTTCCAAATCAGATGTTCAAAGCCACCCAGACAGCAGATCCCAGCTCAGGAAGGAGCATCCCTTCACCTCTGCCTGGCAGGGACTGCCTGGGAGGGAGGGAACGAGGTCCACGCCAAAAATCAAATGAGCATCTCACACCCTAACTTCTCAGCTGTTGTGAGCATCCTGAGACACTGCTCTTGGCCTTGTCCTTTTCCTTTGGGATGCTGGCATTTTAATAACTTTAAGGTTTTTTGTACTGATCATAATGATTTTCATAGGGCCTTAAAAATGCTCATAGAAAATGTGATTTCCAGCTCCTCTACATTCCCCTGTAGGTGAAATTGCTTGCAGCACAGAAGCCTCTGAAAGAAAAATGTTTTAATTAGATCCATTTTATGATGCATTTTATTTAAAAGAGTCTTTCATTTTCATTTGGCATCCTCAACTCTTACCATTACATTGATCTTGCAAGAAATAAGTAGTGTTTGCAGGACCTCAGAATTTGAATTATCTGTTGCTCTGTAGTTAAGACTATCCCAAGACAGAACAAATCTGGAGGGGAAGATGCAAAAGAAAGAGAAGAAGCATTACATTATCAAAAAAATCCAAACAAACTAATTTAGACATTGTTTGTTCTTCTTCCTTTGGAGTTATTTATCTCTGCAGAGTTGTACCACTGGGCTAATAAGTTTCTGGGAGAGGAGTTGGCAAATCTGAAACTAATTCCAGGCCTCAGATAATGAAAAAGGCCTTGGGATCATTTGCTTACCAAAAAAACCCAGACTTTAAAAAAAAAACTGCATAGAATAATTTGTTTTTAAAAAAACCACAGAGAAGCCAGACCTGCCCTCAATGAGGTTAGACTGAAGACTATTTATAGAACTTCCACAAGACTTTGCTCGGGTTGCTAAAAGTTCATTGCAGGGAGTAACTACTCCTTTCAGCTTCCAGACTTCTTAACAATCTCAAGTTATTAAACTTTAAGAAAGAACAGGCTTTCACTTATTCTTACATTTTGCACTCTTCGAGCTTGACAAAGATGGAACCATAATATAAATTACAAACTGCACATATAAAGCTTGTTGCTCACTGACATCACCAAACCAGCATATTTTTATAAGATAAAATATAATTAGAACATTTATTATTTTCTAGGATTTTAAATTACCTACAGTTTGTTTGTTTAACATGTAACTAAATTAAATTGTACCTTGCTGCGAGCAAAACAGTTAAGCATTTGAATGTGGAAGAGGGTCAATGCTGGACGATCAACATTTAAGAGTAGAAGCATGGTATTATATATCCTGCCATTAAAAATCCATTGAAAGTCTGTTTTCAAAACTCAGTATGGCAAGAATTGACCTTGAGATGCACCGAAGGAATAAGGAAAATATGCAAATTGATAAAAGTTTGTCTCTCATCTTTGATGTGCATAGTTGGTAATTTTGGATTCTCCTTTCTAATCTGTATTTACTCCCTTTACATTCAAGGGCTCCTTTGTGTACTCTTACTGCCAGTTTCAATCTGTTAATGCAATTCATACAACTACTTTATTGCTTTTATTTCTGGGCTGTATGAAGGCTCGTGATTTGAACCCTTCAGGATTTATACATGTCTTCCTAGAAGACTTCAGAGATACACATTGTTTGATAAAAGATAGCTTAGTTGTCATTTTCACTTCTAATAAAATGATTTGTGCTTTCAAAGTACATCTACATTTTCACAACAGAGGCTTATTTTGGCTCTTGAGTTTTGAATACAACATGCCAGAAACCCTGTGTTTTCATAATACCGGTTTAAAAAAAGCATACATTTTAAACATTTTTCAGCAACCAAGTGTGGAAAGTTGAAGGAATCTGTTAACATATTGATTGCTTTGAGTACGGCTTTAAATTAGCTTTCTGTTCCTCTCCATATGGTTTTCCATTAAATTTAAATAAATTAAAGTTCAATTATCTGGAAGAGAGGTACAGAGTCTTCCTCAAGCTGCTAGATGAATTACACCCAACCTTCTCCATCAGGAATTCATCAGGACATCTGCTTTTGGGTATTGTGGACCTACTGCTTTCTCTTTTAGACCAGTTTTCAATGCAGGTGCCAAGCACACTTTCAGAAATAGCCCCGCGATTGGAAATGACTTTCTCTCTGCACTGTTATGTGAGTCATGCCTGTAAAAAAAAAAAATAATTAAAGAAGTTCAACAACTGGAGAGGCTCTGCGTTGACACACACAACAGTTTTCAGTCTGCAGAGATGCAGCAGACATAAACAGGGGGATATTTCACAGATGGCATCTTTCATTACGGAAAAAAAAAAAAAAAAAAAAATTTAGCTTGTATCTGCCCATTGGATGCTCAGCATGCAGAGGAGGGGGAAGGAGGAGGGTGAACAGCACCCCCACTATTCACAGAATTGGGTCAAAACCAAGCAATACCCATCCAGTATAGGTTTGGGGTGTATGCACACAAGGTGTTCTGCACGAGCTTTGGAATAACATCTGGAGGATACAGAGCGAGGCTGGGCTGTCCCCTTCCAAAACATGGTTTGTCACCTCCTTGCCTCGTGTCCTTGCACATCCTTCCAGCCCCAGCCCCTGGCACAGCAGTCCCAGCACCATCCAGCTCACGGGGATCGTGAGGAGCAGTTTGATCTCGTGACGAAAGACAGAAGCTTCTTTCAAGGTCTGTTGCTGTCATTCTCTTTTTCTCTCTTCCTTCCACAGGAGAACATAAAACATATCTGTCTTACAACTTCTGTCAGTAGTAGAGACGATCCCCGAAGGCAAAACCTCCTCATTAAAGTCACTGCCTCAAAAGTCTCATTCGCCTCAGAAAAAAAATATACGCAGCTGCGAAAAGCATTATCAGAAGCAAGAATAGCTTAATGGGAGCGTGACCTAGGAGAAAAACACCCCCTCGAGGGGCTGTGAGGCAAGCCTGGTTTGTGGGACGTTGGGCACCCGTGGTGACAGCAAGCCCTGAGGCCAGGGGGATGGGCTGGTGGGGCAGGCAGGGCACGTGGGCTCCACGCTGGGATGAAGGTGGGCCATGCTGCCTGCTGTGAGCAATGGGAAGGTGGGAGCTAGAAGGGCTCGGCTGCCTTTTGAAACCATCAGAGTGGCATAAAAATAGCAGTGCAACAAAACCAGGCCAGCAGTAATTTTCACATGGTGGTTATCTCTGTAGTATAGCTCTGTGGTTAAATAAAAAACAAAAAAAAAAGAGGAAAACTGAATTAGGGAACACACAGTGCGTGAGTACGCTGTGTTCGGAATGAGGCATGCTCTTCTTACACTGAGATATTGTAGATTTAGATATATCCATATTGTGCACATCTGACTTATTACTTGATTTTTCACAAATCCAGTGTATTTGTATGAATACACAGTGAATTTTTCCAGGATGCAGAGGAGCAAATTGCTCAGCCCTGCGCTGCTGTGAACCATCCATTTTCCTCTTCTCTTTGCCTAAAATTGGACTCTAAGCTTTAAAAGTCTGTGCCCTTCTATAAAACCTACCATTCCTCCACCTCCTTAAGACTCACCTCCAGTGGCCCCAGACTGGTTGTTCCTTTCCCTGAACATGCCATTCATCCCTACCAGCAGCTAAACAGTTTTACTAAGTGAAAATACATTAAATGACTGAATTATTTGTTTTCAAACAACTGGCTGTGCAATCGCTCATTTGACAAGAGCCCTTGGTGCCTTGCAATTTGCTCTGCACACGTGGCAGCTCCGAAGGAGCCTTTAGCAGACGGGGGTCAATGAACAAAACACCCCTTTTAGTGAGCCTTGGCATATTCACCCCCAAAGAAACCACGGAGGCTATTGTCTATTGTGTCAGGACTCTATATTTGTGTAAGAGGGAAATTATTCATAGTAATGGGTCTATCCAGTTGATGGTCTCCATTTTTAGAATTCCCAGAGTATGCATTTATTTGAAGAGATAAGACAATTAGAGAGGTTTTAAATCGGCTTTTATAGGACTATTAAATTTCCCAATAGCGCTGTAAAAATTAATAAAAATCAACTGCTGCTCTTGTACAAAGAAATAAACAGACCCAGCATTAAGGGCTGGGGTTTTTTTTCAAGGTTTTATTGCTGCTGTTTCTGCACCGACAGGTACAAAAGATTTTTGTTCTCTGCGATGGGTCTTGCTCGCAGGAACAGGGCTGAAGCCCAGAAGCACTGGGATCCCTCCAAAGCCCAGCAGCGAGGATGGCCATGGGGTGTGGGGCAGGAGGAGACCCAAAGCCATGAGAATGACCAAAATCTCAGTGCTGCAATAAGCATACATTGATCAGTCAATCCATAAGTCAAGATAAATTACCTTCAGCTTGGCTAGCACACAGCGTTGCCACTTCTACCCAGCTCAGCTACACGGATATAAGTTGTGAAGATGATTTGTCCCACTGGGATCCGTGAGGTCTTAATGTCGAAGAATCTCTCTTCAGATGGGTTCTCTGCTGTTCCCAAATATCTGTATTCACCGCCTCTCCTGCTCCACGTAGCTTTATTTAAACTGGGCGGATGGCTGTGCGGAGATGGATGCCAGTCCTCTTGTGTACTCCTGAAAATGAAATTTTCCATTCCTGTAATATAGTGCTAAAAGTCTAACTCAGTCGTACAAAAACAGCTCGGAGGTAGAAGCTGTCTAAATCGTGCATTGCAAATTCCTCGTTACATTAGTGGGGGAAAAAAATCCTTTCACGTTACCTGAGTCAAGCTGCTTTAATCCATAGTTATCAGTCATTTCATTTCCCTTGATAAGTGCTTCTTCCCCTGCAACTTTACTGCTTTCTACTACTGAGATGTTTTCAACCTCTACTTGGAATAGAATTTATTCCCTCCAGTACAATTTTCATTTTAACCTTTCCTCAATGGCTTAGAAATAATAGGCTGCTAAAATTACTTTAATAGATTGGAAATTTAAACCATGTAGAGATAACCACCTAGACGATGTTACAACTCAATGATAAGACGAAGAATAACAAATCTTAAAGGTTACTGAACTAAGACTTATGTTTTAAGGCTGCAGAAATACCAGGTATTGTTACATCTCTGCAATTAAATAACACTACCTAGTGTTAGGAGTCTGTGAGCTATTCAAAACCCTCCTGCCTGAAATTGCTTTCTTTAATGCTAACTCTGAGGGCAGTAATTACCGATGAAGGAAAACAAGTATTTTCAATATTCCCCCGTGGCCTTCTCAATGCTTAAAGCACTCGGGCAATCTCTCCATGACCTTCTGGGAACTGGAGGAATCAGGGCTTTCAGCTGAAAATCTTTAGGCTAATTTTGTCATCATCATTTGGAGCTGTGAATGTCAGCCATGGCAACCTGTTTAAAAATTCTTGCAGCTTTGGCAACAACCAGAAAAATCTTTGGGAAATGATGGAAGTAATGGGATTTTCCTTGCCTCTGTAGTACCCAAAGGACTGTTTGCCATA
This sequence comes from Tringa tobata, assembly GCA_033628505.1. Taxonomy (NCBI): domain Eukaryota; kingdom Metazoa; phylum Chordata; class Aves; order Charadriiformes; family Scolopacidae; genus Tringa; species Tringa tobata. Next base: position 3,006,552 of record JAHREE010000099.1, read on the forward strand.
GAATATTTCCTGGAGAATTGCTGATTTTAATGCCTAACACTGGAGGTGACCAGGCCACTGCCCCTGCTGTCTATGGTAGGATCCCAGCAAGCTGATAGATTTTGTCAAATTGAATTGAAATTTAAAAATAATTATCCCACAGACCTATTTTTTCAGTGGTCTGTGCATAACTGTATGCATAATTCATAACAGAAGAGTGGTAAATTTGGATATTAGTCTTTAAATGACCAGCAAGGCTGTGAACAAGGAGGGGACAAGCCCAGAGCAGAAAGGTGGCCGGTGGTGGGTGACCAGCAATGTCCATGCTGGGGAAGGCTCTTCAGCCTCTTGCCCATTCACAAGTCCATCTTCACCCAGGCGCCTCCAACTCTAAGTACCAAAATTGGGAAGAGAGGTCCAGAGAGGCACTCTGGGGAGAAATTTCAACCACACTGTTCAACACAGATCTATGCACACACACACGCCCCAGATACACGTGGTTCAAACTTCAACCAGGGTAGTCGTGTGTACCCTTTGCATTCCCCAAAAATGAGGTGGACCTTTGGGTGCTAACCTGATAATTTGCCCCTATAAAAATAAGCTCAGGCCTGGTTCCTTTAGCTGCTGTTCCTGGAGTACTTCAAGTGCCTGACTCCTAATGGGATGCTTGTGGTGCAAAAAACCTTCTAAAAATACTTGGTAATTTCAGTTCTTGGGCTGAAACTTGGTGCTAAAACATTCCCTCTGCATTGTGATTTTCACTGTTGCAACCAACAGCTACAAAGGCCCAGTAACAGCCTCCTGTACTTAGCATCTCTGTATTTATCTGCATACCATTTATTTTTAGCCAGCTTTTCTCAGATGCTAGTGGGGAGATTCTGCATTGTGCTGCCCTGGGCTTTCCTTATTTATCAGTACTGGAATCGTGGAAAATATCACTTCATTCAGCCTGTGTACTCCTCCCATGTAAATGCTTTAGCATAGATATCCGAAAGTCGTTGGTTTTTGGTTGGTTTTTTTTTTTTCAGTTTCCTTGTGATATTTATGACAAACTATTTCCAAGATTTCTCATCTCCATCAGCAGTTTTCACATGTTGCTTTCCAACTCGGGGAAACAGCGTTGCTCAGGAAAGATAATGGAAAAAGAAGCACACTTTGTTTTAAATATATTCAGGTCTTTTAAGAACCTATGAATTTGAGGTCATTAGTGGTTATTTCTTCCAAACTTCCTCCCTGACACAAGATTAACAAAAAATATTGCACCAATTAACCTCACGGGAATCACCTTCGAAGGAAAGACTAATAGTGCACAGCTTTTAAAGCAATCACTTACAGCCCTGCCAGGAGGATCATTTATCAGGGCAGGTTCCCCCTCTCCCATCGCTCTTCTCCACACGCGTCAAGTGCAGAAAAGGGGCTCAGAGCACTAGCTGTCTTGCACCCAAGAAAGAAAGTCATGTGAGGTTTTTTTCCTGACCCTGGAAGAGCTAGCAACCAGCGTAGGAGGACTGAGAGCTGGGGCTTCCCAGTCCCACTGGGAGCCGTAGGTGGAGTGACGGCGGCTCCTCAGCAAATGTTTTGAGACGATTCAAATGAGCTTCAAAAACAAGCTCCTGTGCCGGGGGTTGACCTCAGCAGAAATAAACCGTGAGCGAATGTATTATGCAGATACCACATGGCATTAACTCATCACAGATGTGGCAGGAGGATGGGAATTTTGCAGCGTGTTTTCTGCTCTCTGGACATCCTCAACTTAATTAAAGTGTCAGTGGGACATTCATTACGTGAATCATGTTTTTAAAGTGAGTTTCAATTTGGTGGGTCCAGATCCTTTCCAGGAGAAAGCTTAGCTGTTACCTTTGCTGCTCCATCCTCCATATGGGATCTGCTGCTGACCGGAGCTCACCAGACCGCCTGGTGCATCCAGGCATGGAGCCAACAACCACTCTTTGTGCCAGCTCATCTTCCAGCCTGAAGAAGAGCTGCCAATGCTTCCACGTGGTGGAAATCCTCCCCAGCTGTAAATCACACAGTCCCGGCTATCTGAAAAGACACCAGTGGTATCTGATGACATCCACTTGACAAATCCAACATGTTGGGTATCTCATGCCTGACAACTTTACAAATGCTTTTGCAGCTTTGTGATAATTGAAGGCTGTCAGTCATAACTCTCCTACATCTTTCACTCACATCGAATACTTGACTTTATCATAAATAACAGGGAGGTAATTACTGCTCTGATGTTGCCCCAGAAATGTCACCGTTGCTAAACTGATTGCCTGGGCATGCCTCTAGTCCTCATAACTTTTATTTTAACCTTGTCCTTATTGCACAAAATTTACAAGCAGTGCAAGTAGACTCTTCGGTAAGTAAATTCTAGTCCAAGTAAGAAAAAAATATGTCTTGGGGCAGGATCCACCCACACTCTGAGTTGATCTTGAAACATCATTTTCATCAAGTTTTGGCACATAAGGCAAATCCCTGTACGATAGTTGCAGGATATCAGTCAGTAAGGCTAAACAAACATTGGCAAAATTTCTCTTTTTCCTTCCACTGTGTTTACCTCAGACATAAAAATAAATGCCTCTTAGCCTGAAGTGGAATATTGGAAACATGTAAAAGGTAACAGAGCCTCCCATTGCACCATTCAGCCAAAGACAGAGAGAGATGGAAGAGTTCCCACTGTCTTCACCGTTTTCCTGTTTCTTCCTCAACTCCAGGGACCACTAACCCACTGCAAAGGCTGAGTTTTAAGGAGTCACATGGATGAATGTGTATCATCTAACAAGCCCAACAGCAGATGAATGTGCATCATCCAGTCACAGCACATCAGCCCTGCTGGGGATAAACTGGGTTTCCTTGAAAAGTGCACCCAGACAGTGGAAGCAGAGAGCATAAAGTCAAAATTCAGGCTGTGATTGGAATTGTGACTTGTAGATTTGCTGGGAAACCTGGCATTAATTTCCACCTTGAGCAGAATCATAGAATGGTTCAGATTAGAAGGGACCTTAAAGATCATCTAGTTCCACCTCCCTGCCTTGGGCAGGAACACCTCCCACCAGACCGGGTTGCTCCAAGCCCCATCCAGCCTGGCCTTGAACCCCTCCAGGGATGGGGCAGCCACAGCTTCTCTGGGCAACCTGGGCCAGGGTCTCACCACCCTCACAGCAAAGAATTCCTTCCTAATATCTCATCTAAATCTCCCCTCTTCCAGTTTGAAGACATAATCCTTTGCCCTATTGCTACACTCCCATATAAAGTGTTTTTCGACAGCTTTCCTGGAGCCCCTTTAGGGACTGGAAGGGGCTCTAAGGTCTCCCCGGAGCCTTCTCCTCTCCAGGCTGAACAACCCCAACTCTTTCAGCCTGTCCTCACAGCAGAGGGCCTCCACTGGACTTGTTCCAACAGGATCTGCTGGCCCCTTTCAAAAAGCACATCTCTGTTGCTCAGTTTGGGTTGATTCCACAAGCACAGGGATGCGCAGAGGAACACTGAAATGCCTTGGGTGATCGCTGCACAACGTTCAATTGCCCTGCTGTCATTTTTCCAGAAGTGAGCTTTTCCCATTGAGAAAAGAGCCGTAGCTGCCCGGTGTGCACTGGAGAGGGCTGGCAGCAATGGAGCTATTGACCTTGCCTCCCTAAATACGGTGTTCTTGTGAGTTAAATGAAATATGTGAACTGCATTTGAAATATTTCTCTGCTTCTCCTTCAGTGTGTAAAAGCTTGCCCTCGTACATCAGTGAATATTAAATCACCATATTCTCATTTATATGTACACTCCAAGATGCTGATGGAGTCAAGTACTGTTATGTGTATGTATATGAGGATCTAATTTTACTCTGTGTATTATTTTATAGTTACCAGGCTAGATTCTGCTGACTTGCTTCTGCTGCTATTCAAAGAGAGGGGTGCAAAAGTAGTGGATTTTGCAGTTGTTTGACGGGTGGAATGAAAATGTTCTGTCCAAACCAAAACTGCATATGGACTTCAGCTATTTGTAAACATTTGTCTTGTTTACTTCCAGTAACAATGCAGCCCTTTTTTTAGAAAAGGAAATTCTTCCAGAACAAAACCCAACAAGCATTTTTGCTAAAATGTTACCACATTTCTGTTGGTTTGTAAATCGGCTGAGCTTTGTTTCCAAACAAGCAAATTTGTAGGTAACAACTTAAAATTAGCAAACCACGTGAACCTGTCTTTTTGAACCAAAATATTTTTGCGTGGGCGAGCAAGCCATGCAGACAAGCAGTGAATTTGTCCTAAAGCCTGCTCTTGTAGAGGCAGTAAAACACCCAACCTACTCACAGGAGTGAGCCAAATCAGCTGAAACCTTGTACAGATTGGTACTTAAAACAACATTTTCTCACCTTTTGGTGGTTCATGACAGCCTGGGAAGTTTTATTGCTGTTGGGGGTAGGGAGCTCTTTCCAGGGGCACAAAGCAGAGCACGGCGGACTCTCACGCAGGGTATTGCTCCGGGGGGAACCTACACAGCTCAGTTTGCTTGTGGGTACATGCTAAATATTAGGCACATTCCTGACCAGGACACTTTGTACCTGCAAGAAAAAGCACAAAAAGGATTAAAACCTTTGGCTGCGGGCTGGAGTTTCGCTCCAATT